>JASAND010028747.1:0-62293 GCA_030248195.1 Trissonchulus latispiculum
TCAATTAAAAATTTTTGAAGGCTTAGATTAAAATTCTAATTCCAGGGTACCGCAGTTTAACATTTTAGCGTTACTTTAATGTATTTGTCCAGCTTCATTGACGTTTGTCGGGAGATTTTTTGGCGGACGTGAAAAAATGACAACTTTTACCACATGAAATCTCAATTTTGAGGTGAAATTACTCGACAACGTCGGAGTTACGACTTTAATTTTAGTATACCATCCAAAGTATACGTACCATTTCGACCATAAAATTTGTGAATATCAGCGAGATCGGAGAAAGTAAAAAAATGACACAAAAATGGACCCCCCTTAATCGCTTAAAAATAAGCCAGGTCTCTGCAAAAGAAGGGCACGCGTGTACTGGCTGCTGGCTTATTTTTACTGGGGGGGGGAGTGGCGGGCCGCCCCCATTCGGCGGCCTCCCCCCATTCGAGGTTCCCCCCATGAAAAGCTCCTCCATAAGTTTCGACCTCTCCCACGTAACTCAAAAAATTGCCAAATTTTACCATTTTTACCCTAAATTTTCGGAAAATTTCCCGGCTTCGCCGGATTTTTAACGAAATTTTCACTATTTTAGCGTAAAAAAGCTAAAATTAGTCGGTTTTTAGGGATTTTTGGTATTTTTGGCACAAAAAACGTAAAAAATTAGCAAAATTTTTCCAAAAATATGCCCCCCATTTTTGGTGAGCCATGGGGGGCAACTTCGAGCCCCCTCCCATAAATTTTGGCCTAAAAATAAGCCAGGGCTGGAGCATCTTTCATAAGACGTTTCTCGAATTTTCGTGTTGTTTAGAAAATTTTACGCCAGCTTAATCGAAGATATTGTTGTTGATCCTGGAGGAAGTGGTGATGTAGAGTTACCGATAATTGAGGATCATGTAAGTATCATGTCTTATGCCTGACGTTGCTTAATTTAATTTCGTACAATAATTTTTGTCGTGACTGCTCTGTGTATTACGTTTGTGCTCAATATCTGGATATTTTAGTGGTTCTACTGGAGGAGGGAACGGAGTGACAAGATTTGGTTGGGAACTTCTTCTCAATAGAATCCCTAAATTTTAAAATAATTTTTGGCGACAGTAGTTCTGCTACAACTTTTGTTTTAGCTTAAAAACGCCTAAAAATAGCCATATTTTTAACGTTCGTTTGCAGTTTTTACAGAATCCTTTCCCATACACTGGGTCTGCCAATTCCCATGAAACTCTAAAGAAATTTCAGCCTCTTGTTGTCGACTCTTTTACGGTCCCCCATCCCAATCACTGAAATGTTCACAGCGTTTGCCAAATTTTAAATGTATGCTCGAAACTTTTTCTGTTTACTCGGAATGTGTTGGTTAGAAATCGGGTTATATACCTATATATATTTTTACTATTTTCAGCATTTGATGCCTAGAAACCGTCTTTTTCGGCCGTTTTTGTAGCAATTTTATACCAATTTCTGACTTGTCTTGGAAACATCCAAGAATATACAAAATAAACAGACATTGTAGAGTTCTTTGTTGATTTCTAGTTTATTTTAGCCGTTAAACCCTAATCCCAGTAGTGCCTGGTCTGGCTACTTCAAAGATAATGAAGTACTTGCTCAAATAGACAAGGATGTTAGGTTAGTATTTAATTTGTCAATTTAGACTGAGGTTCCAGTCACAGACAAGTTTCTGTAAGTTAGCTTTGCAGATTAGCATGGTTATCTTGGTTCTAGCAAAATGTTTTTTCTTAGAAATCAATTCGTATTGAATATTTTTTGGTAACATGAAGTTAGCTGACGTGCTTACAAGATTCTTGTCTGTTTATAGTTCCTATAATAGAAATTAAAACTGGAATGACTTATCTTTAATGGTGATTTCATAGTCCCAGTCGCCTCTAGACGCGCGTAGACGCACGCTGACGTGCGTAGGCGCGCGTCGAAGCGCGTCAACGCGCTACACCGCCATGTTACTTGCGTCGACGCGCGTTGACGCACTTCGACGGCGCGCGTCGACACCTGCAAACGTAACATTACGCCCTGGTGCTATGCTACCACTGGACGCGCGTCGACGCGCCCATTTGTAGCATGCCAGATTACGCGCATCGACGCACGTCGACGCCCGTTGATGCGCGCAATATGATATTGACGTTTGTAGACGCGCGTACGCCTGCGTTCGCGACTATGAAGGCACCTTAATGCTGTCGCCATAAAACACAAGTTCATCCCTACGTTTACGTGCTTTTACCAAATAGTTATTTACTGTTATTAACGTAGCTAACTGCATCGTCTGCCAAGTTGGAAACTGATAGGAGGGATACATCCCCACGAAATATATTCAATTCTCCATTGCCTTAAAAAGTATTCCAACCAGTCAGTTTCTAATCTTCTGGATTTCGGGATTGTTTCAGACGACTTTGTCCAGAAATCTCTTTCTTCCAACAAGCCACGGACTATCCGTGCAAAGCCATTGTGGAGAAACGCATGGAGCCATTGTCAAAGAGAGTGGCTCGAATATTGCTTGGATCTGAAGTACTCACTAGAAGTCGATCTGGAGCTCAAAATGTAAAGACCGCAGCATATTGATTCGATATTCCGCTCCATGTATTAGCTGCTTTTATGACCCATCTGAGAATTGGCTCTGTCGATGTGAAATGGTTTTTAATAACTGAAAATTGGATATTGTCGTTAAAAATGTGTTTTAATATTTTCATAAATTTTTTAGTCTGAAAATTATACTGGAGGAAAGCTCATAACATTCTGTTGCTGTAGTTCAGTCAGGTTGTCTTTCTTGTTTTTAGTTCTCCCGAAAATGCTCAGTTGAGGAATATCAGCGTCTTCCTGAGGGCGCGGAAGCGCAGTGGGAAGTTGTTGAACGAATCCTATTCTTGTATTATAAGCTCAACCCTGGTGTTAAATATGTTCAGGTATAATGTGTTATACAGTATTGCTCAAAACAAAGTTAGTTTTTTTGCGAAGTTCGAGACATTTCACTAAATTTAGAGAAGTTCGCTAAAAATTCAGCGAAATCTTTAGCTAGCAAATTTTAGGGGTGTTCTCCATATCCACCGAAATTAACAGAAAATTTTTAAAATCTATTTTGGACTCTAGACTTGATGTCTTTGCGAAGTTTGCTAAAGCTTAGCGAAGATCGCCTTGTTTTCGCGAAGTTCCCGAAGATTTTGCGAAGTTCCTCGCAAAAAGCTTGCGAACTTTGCTGAAATCTCCCGAAGTTCGTGAAAATTATGCGATCTTCGCGAACTTTTAGCGAACTTCGCGAACTTTTAGCGAATTTCGCGAAGACAGCAAATCTTGAGACTAAAATAGATTTTAAAAATTTTCTGTCAATTTTTTGGTGGTTATGAAGAAAACCCCTCAAACCAGATTGCTAAATAATGTCGCAAAGTTCGCTAAATTTCGCTAGATTTGTGAAGATCGTATAGTTTGCGAATTTCGCCAAAATTAACTTTGTTTTGTGCTATGCTGTATACATTTGCATATATATACGTTACTTTGTGTCATTTTACCAATTCGCAAATATCGTCAACGGTTAAAGTTTCTATGAAATCTCATGCAGTCCCTTAACCCTTTAAGGCCGGTTCACACGATCAAATTCTCGTCAAATAAATTTGATCAAATTTTTTGACAGCTAAATGTTTGATCAAATTGCCTGTTTACACTGTCAAAATTGCATCAAATAATTTGACCAAATTTTGATCAAATTGGGCGCCAGTTTGAATTTGCGCGCGTAGAAACTGATCAGTCAAAGCGCAAACTAGCGTTTTTCTTGTTATCTCAATGTGATTCTGAACCCAAACCTAAATGCCCTTAGGTCAAAGGTTGGTAAAAAGATCTAAAACAATTTACAGTTTAAAAACTTTTCATTCGCGATTTTTAAATATAAAATATTTCATCAATTTTTTTGAACATTTGGCAAAATTTAAAATTATTTATTCATTTAAATCACATACAAAGTATATTTAATGGAAGTGTATGCTGTTACAGTCCTGTAATTTTGCACATTGTGTTGAAAGACCCTAGAGAAACTGCATGTGTGAAGAAAACAAAAGGCTATATACCTGCTTCAAATAGATTTAGGGTCACGTGATCCACGTGCTAAAATGTCATTGGGCTAGCCGTCAAATATTTGATGGTTTTTGCGCACTGACCAGTAGCTAAAAAATGCCGGTTCTGGGCCAGGGATTTGCCCTCAGGGCAATGCCATAGGCATTTGGGGCTCCTCATGTTATAACCGTTTCGGCCCCCGCCACAGGGCCTCATCAGACGGCTAGGCAACCGTTACGGTTTTTCTATTTTCTTTATTTTTTCAACGCACAACACATATTACAAACATCAGATACAAGACTAAAAGCATCACATTTATTAGCTAACCCCGCAATAAAAAGATTCCTATTATGAAATAGCCTAATGTACCTAAGACTAATATGCACAATATGACTAATCATTCCGCTATAATTTCAAACGTCAACTGAGAATCGGACCACCACTTGAATTAATCTAGGCTAAAAAGCAGCGCCTTAGCCCACTCGGCCACCGAAGCTTAGAATTTATATAGCTAAAGCAGCTATATACAAGCTTCCAGTTTGGCCTAACGCATAACTCTAGCTGCCAGCTTATGTCAGTATTTGCTTCTCTTTAGCTGACGCTTGGACAACTGGTTTTTCATGGAATGGGCTATATTAATAGTCAACAACTTCAAGTCAAATGTTTACAGAATACGGAATATGTTTATGTAAACACTTACATTCCACGTACGTAAGGCTTACATAGTGCTTACTTTAATGCTTACACAGTGCTTACATTTAGGCTTACATAATGCTGACATACATGTAAATTTATAACAATGGAGCTGATATTGTTATTGAACAACTTTAAATCTTCACTCTGCTTCTTCTTCGTCATTTTTAATGTCGGTGAAATTATCAAGTATATAAATATCGATAGCTTTATTCTTTTGAATAGCGAGTTTGTAAGCATCCATTGTGTCAATACCCTTGTCATCCTGAATTGAATCCTTCTTATCACGTATCTCCTTTATTATTGGGTCGTTTCCAAAGGAGATGAGCTGTGAAAATTTGTTTAATAACAGTTCATTAAGTGTTTGCCTAATGCGAGGTCTCAAATCTGCGAAAGCTTTCTGACGAGCACCTCTAGGGTCATAGCCATCTTCTTTGTATTCTCTTTGAAGCCTCTGGAATTTGGAACTATGTTTAATCACGGCTTCTTCGCTTAAATCATTCCTAAATGTAAATTCCTAACTAAGCCTAAATGTAAGCACTGTGTAAGCATTAAAGTAAGCACTATGTAAGCCTTACGTACGTGGAATGTAAGTGTTTACATAAACATATTCCGTATTCTGTAAACATTTGACTTGAAGTTGTTGACTATTAATATAGCCCATTCCATGAAAAACCAGTTGTCCAAGCGTCAGCTAAAGAGAAGCAAATACTGACATAAGCTGGCAGCTAGAGTTATGCGTTAGGCCAAACTGGAAGCTTATATATAGCTGCTTTAGCTATATAAATTCTAAGCTTCGGTGGCCGAGTGGGCTAAGGCGCTGCTTTTTAGCCTAGATTAATTCAAGTGGTGGTTCGATTCTCAGTTGACGTTTGAAAGTTATAGCGGAATGATTAGTCATATTGTGCATATTAGTCTTATTGTGGTACATTAGGCTATTTCATAATAGGAATCTTTTTATTGCGGGGTTGGCTAATAAATTTGATGCTTTTAGTCTTGTATCTGATGTTTGTAATATGTGTTGTGCGTTGAAAAAATAAAGAAAATAAAGAAAAATAAAAAAACCCGTAACGGTTGCCTAGCCGTCTGATGAGGCCCTGTGGCGGGGGCCGAAACGGTTATAACATGAGGAGCCCCAAATGCCTATGGCATTGCCCTGAGGGCAAATCCCTGGCCCAGAACCGGCATTTTTTAGCTACTCTGACCAAACCAATTTGATAGTTTGACAGCAATTTGATGGCAAATTTGACAGAATTTGATGGAATTTGATGCCCGTTCAAACCATCAAATTTGGTCAAATTGCAAGTTTGGTCAAATTTGATCAAATTTATTTGACGAAAATTTGATCGTGTGAACCGGCCTTTAGGGCCTGAATTTCCTCAGGACTAACGGTTGAAAATGACTGCCACCAGTCGATAGAGAATTAATTCCTCTACATTTCCAATGAATGCATTGAAGGGTCCCCCAATGCACCCAGAAAAAGTTATGAGCCGTTAAATTCGGGCAAATTAGGAATTTTTGATAACTTTCATTGCAGAAAGTTAACTAATTGGTTTCTAGATGTAAGAGTTGATTCTGAACCGAAATAAAACTATACACTATTTTAATGTGTATAACCTCCCCTATCACCTGGTTGGTGAAACAAAATTTCCGCTGACGAACTACAGCCGGCGCTGGATTTATTTGCACGCAACACTCGAACATGGCTCGAAGTCATCAAAATTTTCGTTGTCGTCGGAAAGCTATAGAAACTAGCTTTTTCTTGCATTACGTGGAAATAATCTTGAATAAAATGGGGTCGACGTATTGAAGAAAAAAGGAGTAAATGCCCAGACTGTCAACTGGAAACTGGCCTCTGCCCTAAAAATTTGTTGTTGAAAATCGCCACTTGAGCCATATGGCCCACCCGGCATTAAAGAGTTAATAATTGAAGGTATTGTGTTTAGTAGAGTTTAGTCAAAAACATCACTGTTTCTATAAGAAAAACATTTAAGGGGGGGATCCATTTTTGGCCGATTTTTCGACCATCTCCGATTTTGCTCATTTTCACATATTTTGTTCTCCGATTGGTATATTTTAACGAGTTTTTGAAATTAAAGTCAGATCTTTTACGGTTGAGTAATTTCACTTCAAAGTTGAGATCTCATGTGTTAAACATAGGAAACTGGAAAAGTTTCAATTTTTTGATTAGTGTCAAAAAATCTCGAAACTGGGCAAAGATTATCAGCATAATTTGGTATCATTAGAAACGTCTATTTGTATACTTTAATTTGTTGGAATTAGATTTTTGAGTTAGGCCTTAAAATTTTTTAAAATAATTTTTGAAGCTTGCTGACTGTGAAATTTGGCGTTTTTCGTTTTTGAAAACTGGGGTGTTTCAACTTTGATCAAGCATTACATAAATTGAAAGGCCTAACTAAAAAATCTGATTCCAACAAATCACAGTATATAAGTAGACGTTTCTAACAATACCAAATGATGCTGATAATCTTTGTCCAGTTTCGAGATTTTTTGTCACTAAAAATTTGGTTTTTTAACAAAATTTTGAATTTTTCCGATTTTTTGCCTATTACGTGAGACCATTGCAATCAGCAGCTACCAAATGCCAAAATATCTCGTTTCTCGTTATTTCTGGTGGCTGTAGTTCAGTGTTGACTACAATTGTTCCAGCTAAGTAGCGCAACATTGTCGCTGCATCCAAATCTCTCGGACTGGTACCCATATAGCAAAAATATCGATTTTTTCAAACTTCTCAAAATATGATAAATTTGACATCAATCGAAAGCTCTTAATGCGGAGAACATTTTTTCTTCTTGGGCTATGGTCCGCAAATGCACCAAGTTGAAGTTAATGGCTGTTAAAGGGTTTTGTTATCTAACCTCAACATTGGCCTTGCTGCTCCTTAAAAGTCGTTAAAAAAGGCGTGAAATCACGTTTACCCTGCCAACACCGGGACAAAATTAATTCTTTAGATCAATTTTCAAATGTACACCCCATTGAAGCTTCAAAATCGAAGACTGTATAAGGAAAATTGCCTTAGTCTCAAGCGGTACCCTCGTTTCGCCCATTATTACAATTGCAAGCAGTTGATAGCTCGTAACTCCTGGAGACATGGATGAAACAACTCAATATTTAAACTTGGTACGTACAACATGTGTGGCTACATTATGTGTAAAAATGAGCGAAATCCGTGACTAAATTTTTTCATGGTGGACCCCCCCTTAAGGGGGGGGGGTCGCGAATTTTCGACCATCACCGATTTTTCTCATTTTCACATATTTTGTAGTCCCCATGGGTCCCCAAAACAAGACAGTTGCGTTTGTTGCAAATCTTTCCCTATCATTCACAATAGTCCTCCAAAGGTGACCCCGACATGTGTTAAACATAGGAAAATGAAAAAGTTAGGAAAATTTCGCGCTAACCAAAAGTTTGAGCGCTGTGCAAGAGTAAACGAGCTATAGCTGGGCAAAATGTTAATCTGGACTAGGTAGCGTGTTAATATCTATATGAGGTATTTTTGTGTTAGCTCAGCGATTTTCTAAAAATTTTCAAAGTTGGGCGAAGCCGGTTTTTGCACAAATTTGACTTACAAAAACGTCACCAAGGAAATGTTTCGTCGTGGCCTGAACTAACCGTTTACTGCACAGATTTCGCGTATAGATATTAACACAGTACACAAATAGAGGTTCAATTTCCATACGCAAAATCCATGCTGCTACTTGTGGATAGTTCATACTTTTGGTTAGCGCGTTGGCGTTTTGCCTCAAAATACGTCATTTTCTCAATTTTTTGGATATAATGGTCCATAAGTCGGGTGAAAGCCGAGCTATTCCAACCAAATTCGGTGTGCCAGTTTGCACATATGAAAGGAAGATTTGCGCTAAATTTAACTGCAATTGCTGGTGTTTAACTGTGGATGCATGTCTTAATCCGATGACGGAGGCCTAGAGTCAAAAAATCGCAAATTTTCAAATTTTTCAAATACAGCCAAATTTTATATCAAATTGAAGCTCTCGATGTCCTGAACATTTTATCTTCTTGCACCAAGTCTCTACAAAGCAGTATGAGAAAGTTAAGCCGAATTAAAGTTTGAAGTAAATAACAGTCGGAAGGAGCTTGATCAAATGGTTCAAACGCCGTTTCTCGCTCGTTGCTTGACGTATCATTGTCATTTGCACAGCAATAAATAGCGCAAGATAGAGGCTTCAATTTGATGTATTGACCATACCGTAGTCTTTTGTCATCCTATGTGTACACATCTTCGAAGCCCTTAGCGAGGCATAGTGGCGTAAATACTAAATTGTAGGAATTTGAACTGCAATATCTCTTAACTGGATTGACCCTGGACTCTAAAAATGTGTCTTGTTTTTGGACACATATGGGGGTATATTACACCCGAAAATGAGCGAAATCGGTGACTATAAAATTTGGTACCCGGCGACCCCCCCCCCCTTAAGTGCATTGACTGCATTTGTTTAGTAAATGTTTATTATTTGTTTTGTTTTTAGGGAATGAATGAGATTCTTGGACCAATCTATTATGTCTTCGCATCTGATTCAAACGTGGAATGGAAGGGTGAGGATTTAGTGACTGTAGTTTTTCTCCTTGTTTCTGCTCAAGTCTTTAGTGAATGCTGTGCTCTACTTTTAACATTAGCAACAGTTCATTTGATTTGACGCAGGCAATGGTCTGGGACATGCTTTTCCTTTGGGACAAGACAACCTTATGGACAAGGCTTTTTGAAATATTCTAGGACTGCAAAGTTGCGCTATAATTGAGAATGGAGATCATTGCATAGGATTATTTTAATGTTCTATTAGTGGCCTCTCTGACAATTTGTCTAATTTAGATTTATTTTGGTCAAATTTAAGTTCTGCCCTACGACTGCAATGTCTGGTTTCAATCATTTGTATCCAGAGATGTTTCGTTGAATGTACAGTTTGTTTTAAAAGCATCGGTTTTCTTCGTTAGGTTATTTGTGTCGTGGTATCTTGTCTTGTTTCTGCACTAAGAGAATTTTATTTGTTAAAACTTAAGGGAGGGTCCATTTTGGGGCCATTTTTTCGACTTTCTCTGATCTCGCTATTTTCACACATTTAATTGTCCAAATCGTATATTTTAACGAGTAAAGTCGTAACTCTTACGGTTGTCGAGTAATTTCCCTTCAAAGTTGAGATTTCATGTGTTAAACATAGGAAATTTAAAAAGTTGTCAATTTTTCGCGTGCACCAAAAAATCTCCCCACAAACGTTGATGAATCTGGACAAATTATACATTAAAATAACTCTGGAATGAACTGCGGTATCTTGGAATTAGAATTTTATATTTAGGCTTTTAAAATTTTTTATTTAATTTTTGAAGGATTAAAATTTAACCGTTAAAGTTTAATCTTTCAAAAATCAATTAAAATTTTTTGAAGGTCTAAATTAAAATTCTAATTCCAGGGTACCGCAGTTTAACATTTTAGCGTTACTTTAATGTATAATTTGTCCAGATTCATTAACGTTTGTGGGGAGATTTTTGGTGCACGCGAAAAATTGACAACTTTTAAATTTCCTATGTTTAACACATGAAATCTCAACTTTGAGGTGAAATTACTCGACAACCGTAATGTAACGACTTTAATTTTAAAATCTCGTTAAAATATACTATTTGGACAATAAAATATGTGAAAATCAGCGAGATCGGAGAAAGTCGAAAAAATGGACCCCCCTCTTAAGCTATACTCGTGGTAGATTTCAGTATACTTTGGTTAGCATTATACGTAATTTTATTAAGCAGCTTATCATACTTTATTTGCATTAAAAATAATGATAAAAGCGAACATTTATTTGTTTGCTTCGGAATGGTGCGTCCTTGCATCCGCTCTAGGATACTGCATTTTGACAGTTCTAACTTTTGGAACTGCCTGGACTGATTCGTCCACTGTCAAATAGGGCACATCCCATTCATTTCGTCGGATCACATGACTAGTCGATGGCGTGGCGGAAGGGCCGCTACCGCTGTCTTCGTCATCGCTGCCTGTTGTTGTCGCATGCTCTGCTGTTTGCGGACAGCAATGGGTTGCCTTATTGAAACTGTGAATTGAAGACTCGCCACAGCCTGTGCTACAGAGTTCGTCATCGCCTTTGCTAATGTCAGTCTGACAGTCCTGTGAGCTGATTGAGATGGTATCGGTTTGAGCCACTGAATCCCAAACGAAGGGCTCCGTTTGACTGGCTATGTCATCGTATTTTTTCATGAGCATGGTTATTCCGGCTGGGAATGTTTGAGCAGTTGCATGCTTGCCGAGGGGAGGCAGTTTCTGAACCTGACTGTCGGTCAGTCTTGGTTGGCACTGTATATCGGTGTCCACGTAGCCGTGAATTCCTGGCGAGCTGGGACCGCATCGAGTTGAGCGCAGCGGTCCAAGCATACTGTCCGTTCCTGTAGACGCCTGTATGGCTGAGCATTGAACTGCTTTGTCCGTGAAGGAAGGCAAAGGTCGATTGGATCCCGACTTTCTGTCAATGTACTGATACAGGTCTTGTGAATCCGTGGATGTGGAACTCATTGGGCCATGTCCACTGTCCAGTCCTACTGACTGAGTATGCACTGAGCACTGTATTCCACTGTCTGATGAATGGGCCGGTTCGTCAGGACCCACGGCTGTGGATGTTGGTGAGAAGGGGATAGGAAGATCAGTTCCTGCCATAGAGTTTACGGGACTTCCGGGAATGGGCAGCTCTAGACCGACGCCTGTGTTTCTGGGAGTTCTGGCCATTGGATGGTCAGAGCCAATTTGAATGTCACGCGGTGACTGGGCCATGGGTTGGTCCAGTCCGGATGCGGCGTTTTTGATTGGCCCCTTTATTGGCAGATTTAAGCCCAGCTTCACCGATGCATAGCTGGGTTTACACTGGACTGCAGCGCTCGCGAGGAACTGTTCCTGTGGACCTGGTCCCACGGAACGATCTTGCACAGTTTGACTGTGCTGCTGGCTGACGTTTTGCATCTGCGGACTTGCCTGTGTACTTTGAGTCACCACATGGTAGTCTTCATCGGAACCTATCAGTACTGAACGGAGGTCTGGACAGACTTGAGTGAGCATATCCATCAACTGTGGACTGTCCGTTTGAGCGTCACCGTGTTGGAGGGGCAGTCTTTGCGGTTCGGTTCCGGTTTCCTTTGTTTCAGTACTGGTTTGAATCAGTTTATCCAGGGACTGTGGTCGATCACTGAATGCTGTTTGAAGGCCAGCGTCGATCTGTTCAC
Source organism: Trissonchulus latispiculum (assembly GCA_030248195.1). Lineage (NCBI taxonomy): Eukaryota > Metazoa > Nematoda > Enoplea > Enoplida > Ironidae > Trissonchulus > Trissonchulus latispiculum. The sequence goes on from JASAND010028747.1 coordinate 11,977, forward strand.
TGCCAAGTTTGATCACATACACCGTTTTGTTGTCTTGTGCTGGACTGGACGGTAAGGATTCTACCATTACGTCAATGGCTCCTGCAGCCTGATGGCTTTCTTTGCTTACGTCTTTTGACACTGGTGTTTGTAGAGGCACCACGCGCAGTTGGCACTGAATTGCTTTGGATAGGCTCTCTGGTGGCCACTGCAGGCCTATGGTTTTACAGTCCACAACTGTTAAAGGCACAATGGATGTGGGCGCGTTTGGCGTCTGTGTGGGCTGTCCGTGCTTCATGCTGGCAATTTGCTGTTGTGCTTCAGCATAGGTTTCCAACTGTTCCAGCTCTGTATCCTTTATGTATTTGCGGGCCCAGAAGGGCAGTTCCTTATTCATGATTTCCTGAATCAAATCCGCAGTGTCACGCTGCCCGCCTCCCATTGCCGCCAATTCCAGGGCTTGTCGCTGAGCCTCTGCCACAATTCGCTTCCGCAGCTTTCTGATCAGCACTTTGACATTGTTTATGAAGATGTTGATGGTGGCAGAGATGGAGGCAAAGCCCATAAATAGCAAGGCATAGGTGGGGATGGCAAGAAAAAATTTGTCCGTACTAAAATCGCCCAATAGATAAAACAGAAATGAGTAGTAGACTGCCAGGTCATAGGTCGCCTGCTCATCGATGAGGTAGAAATATGCGGCACAGCTGACTAATAGTATGGCAAATAAAAGTATCCCTATCCACACTGGTACGATGATGAACTCTTCCTCCTCAATCTCAGTGTCAGTACTTCGACTGCTACTGTCCCCATTACTGCTGGGGCTGTCATCTCCTTTACTTCCACTTTTGCTTTTAGCAGTCCTCTTAGACTTGACATTGCCGTTCGGAATGCCCCTTTCCAGATCTTCTGGTGTGGCTGGCAGTATGCGAGCATTTTCTGCAAAAAAGCTATATGCAAATGCAAGTTCATATTAGACGGTATCAGATTTTACCATAGATTACTAAACTAAGTTAGTGCTAGATACGTATGTGATAATTTCTCAGTTACAAGGTAATTCTCGGAATGCTTTGTTAACTATTACTTATTATCATGGGCGTAGGCAGGGGAGGGCCAGGTAGGGGAATTCCCTCCCCGAAATTGTGCAGTTGCCCCCCCCCAATTTGCTTTTCAAGTGCTTTTTTCGAAATTTTTGCACCTGGAGTGAACTACGACACGGCAAAACGTTTTTGACAAATACCAACCAACTACCTTTTTAAGTGTATATAAATTGAATCGCTTGGCATGGTCGGCTGAGACGTCACTTGAAGCGGAAGCAAGAATATATCCAAACCCTATTCGTATTTCCTCCCTCCCCCCTCCCCGACAAATCGGAATTCCCCCCTCCGAAATTTTTTTCTGGCTACGCCACTGCTTATTATTGTGTACTTTTGTTATCTAATGTGTTCACCTTGTCCTGGTATTTGTGTATTCTGTTGTAACATGCATATACGGAAATAGATATATACATTAAGACGCATACAAAGTGGCTGAGAAGAGTACACTTAGCTAAGGGTCATTATCACTGTCCTGTAACTTTGTCCATCCAAAACTTGCCTTTCGGACTTGGGGGGAAACGCTTACTCCAAGAATAAAAAACCTTTACAGAGTAAATCTCTTTGCAACAAAATTAAACAAACTTACGCCATCTCTTTAGTTTCTTAGTGAGATAAAGGACAAATTTAGCTATCAGTTTTCCGAGCTTTCCCAGAATTAGCAGTGATAGTGGAATGCCGATAATGGCATGAATTATGGTCCATACGCGTGTTCCGGTTGAGCAGGGCACTAGCACGCCAAAACCTAAATTGCATAAAACATACGGGATGTCGTTTATTCAAATTGAAAGCACTCTTCTCTGCGGAATGTGCATTTAGAAATCCTGTTGAAAAGAGCGTCCACTATCATTGTAAAAAATTGTAGTTTTTTTACTACCTTTGGCATTTATAAATTTCAGTCTTTGATTTTGCCTTTTGTGTCTGGGTTTTTAGGCAAAAAGTGGAGGGCACCCCTCATTAGACCAAAGATTTGAGGAATAAAATGGTCTCAAAATAGTACAAAGGCAGCAAAATTAGCACAAATTAGTACAATACAAATCTATGTTTTTTTGCGAAATTCCGCACTTTTTTGAAAACTCCGCAACTTTTTTTCGGTGCTCTGCGTAAAGTTGTGCAAAAATTTTTGGCCTTGAGTAGAAATTTTCAGTTCAGATGAAAATTGAACGTGTTTCAGACACTTTTTGGAAAACTATTTTGAAAAAATTTTCGCGCTCGGCGCGTATATATATTTCTATATACGCAGACATTTCAATCTTAACAGAGTTAGAATGAATGCCTAGTGGTGACAGCTATGCAATGAAATTCTTTCAGTGTTGAAAAATTTGACAAATCAAACAATTTTAGCCTTTTAGCAGTTTGCTTATATTCTAGGATTTTATTGACTGCTGAAACTAAACTTTTGAGAATTTCCACTAATCATTTTCCTCGGTTTTACAAAATTTTCTCAGCTTCTGGGGGCTCGGCCCCCAGACCCCGGCGTCTCACGTCTCTATTAAGTGTATATGTTTAAAAAAAAAAAAAAAAAAAAATAGGGGGGGGGGGGGGGGGGGGGGGGGGGGGGGGGGGGGGGGGGGGGGGGGGGGGGGGGGGGGGGGGGGGGGGGGGGGGGGGGGGGGGGGGGGGGGGGGGGGGGGGGGGGGGGGGGGGGGGGGGGGTGGGGGGGGGGGGGGGGGGGGGGGGGGGGGGGGGGGGGGGGGGGGGGGGGGGGGGGGGGGGGGGGGGGGGGGGGGGGGGGGGGGGGGGGGGGGGGGGGGGGGGGGGGGGGGGGGGGGGGGGGGGGGGGGGGGGGGGGGGGGGGGGGGGGGGGGGGGGGGGGGGGCCGTGGGGGGGGGGGGGGGGGGGGGGGGGGGGGGGGGGGGGGGGGGGGGGGGGGGGGGGGGGGGGGGGGGGGGGGGGGGGGGGGGGGGGGGGGGGGGGGGGGGGGGGGGGGGGGGGGGGGGGGGGGGGGGGGTGGGGGGGGGGGGGGGGGGGGTGGGGGGGGGGGGGGGGGGGGGGGGGGGGGGGGGGGGGGGGGGGGGGGGGGGGGGGGGGGGGGGGGGGGGGGGGGGGGGGGGGGGGGGGGGGGGGGGGTTATATACTTGTAAAAACACACTTCAACTGCTTCAACTTCACTTCAACTGAAAAATAGTTATAACTTGGTTAATACTATGCGTTAAATGTTAAATATGTGTTTAAATACACCCAAATTACCAAAACTCCTTAGTTATCTTTAAAAAACCAAAAAATAAGAGTTTCGCAATTTTTTTGTGAAATTCCGCAAAAAAATTTGGAGGACTGCGTAAAAGTTCGCAAAATAAAGTTTCGACGAAAAAATACAGATACAGATATGTACTATAAAAATGCCTTTGTACACCTACTGCTTTAACTAAGCTAAAAAGTGCTCAAAAATTCAGTTTTAGTACCAAAATAGACGATTTTTAAAGGAAAACACTCCGGCGACTTCGGAAAATTCTTGAGATTTTTGGTCGAAAATCTTAAAAATCACACCCTAGGGTGCGTTAGGGGGAAGGAACGAGTGGGAGGCGCCCCCAGAGTAAGAAAACCCAGGGTTTTCTTGTCCAAGTCCTTACGTTTCTCGGTAGGTAGACTTGTGACAGTCTGAACTGCTGAATATAATTAATCAATTTGTTGTAAGATGTGTAAGCAAGAATAATATGTAAGAATAAATAATATGTAAAATAGCAAAATTTCCTTTCAGCATTTAATTTACTTATTATAAAGAACGTTTATGCGGTTACCAATTGTGGAAGAAACAGATAAGGCATAATAAACTGATCCCCAGAAATTGTGCTCTCCAATACAGTCATCCAGGCGCCGTATGCGCGGATCATAAAATGTAGGCTGATATTGTTCAAGGCAATAAAATAGTATAGAGCCAATCAGATTATGCAGAATGAAGGCAGCATAAGGCCAGCTAGAGGTAAATCGTTGTAACCATGGTCTCAGCGACCTGATAAAATCCTTAAACGACGTAGTCTTTGGGACAGCCAGGGACGTTGTCTCCGTTGCCCCATTTGCCCCAGTGGCTCCTGACACGGTCTGGGCCTGGACCAGTGCATGCATACTGGGATCTTGAAATGTTAAATGAAAGACTGAAGGCATGATAATTGCTGGCAGTTAGGGTGTTGTGTGTAGATGTAGTTGTGTCTGTGTGCGTGTCCGCGTAGTGTGTAGATGTGTCTGTGTATTAGCAATTACATCTGGATGAATAACGAAGAATCATTGGGTGGATTGGGATAGGATAATTTGAGGGGGGGGAAGAGTGTGAGATTTGCATTCACTGAGTCAGGAAAGGAAAGTGGGTACTGTCTCTATGAGTCCAGACATCAGATATAATCCTAAGTCGTTTTATCCTTAGCTGGTGCTGAATGTTGATCATAAGTTTCATATAGGGATAAGTAGTCTGCACTCTTTAGTATATATCCTTGTCACAACGAACTCCAGCAACGGGCTGCTCTGTTTTTTGAAGCGCATAACCGGTCCCTTTAAAGGTGGCCTGGTAGTCCAGGTATGCGCATTTCTTTCAAAGGAAAGTAGGATTAGGATCTATTATGACTGTTTAGGCCTCTGGGCTAGGTCTGCTAGCCGCCTTTTTATGTGTATATATGTGACTGGCTAGGGTGCGAAACGAAGCTGTGATACTTTCATCGTAAAGAGAATGGCCTTTATGGTAGGTTCGCATGATTGTAAATCAGCCCCTAATCCTGTTCCTTAATCTATTTCATTTCTGTTAGCGCGCCCTGCCGCCTGGTATATGGTTCTTTCTTCCTCCTGTTTCTTTGTCTATTGCTATCCTATTATCTGTTTATTTATCACTAACTAAGTCAAGGTATGTAGAGTATCATATAATATTTATATACATACTTAATAAAAAAATTAGGACTGAAGACATTCCTGGGCATATCCTTACCCAGCAGAGTACCCTTAAAGAGAATTGAGTAACTGTTGAATTGCGTATATAACTACAATATAGTGATAGTTAGATTCTGGTTGGTCTGTGTATATGTACATGCGCATAGAAGTGGTGAAAATCTGCTATATAAACTCTTAAGCCTATGTGCTAATTGAAGATGAGTTCTAAGGTAGACCTATTCCAGTGTGTTAGCGCTTAGCATTATGTTCGTTGGAAACAGGTTGGTTCTTGGATGATCACTGATTAGCTGATTTTCTGCCAGTTGAATTTTTGCCTAGGCTTTGGATGTTACAGAAAAAGTTTGTTTGAATTAACCTAATGTTATGATATAAAAGGACTGGTGTTCTTTACTGTGAAACATTTATGTTCATTAAAATACTTAAGTAACACTTGTGCATTACAATGTAAATCAGATCAACCAAAATAAAAATATAGACCGTTCTTATAAATAAATAAAAATTTCGGAAATCATATTGACATGAACTTAATGTCACACTAAATGAAAGTAGTTTTCTGTTGACTTTCCTTGGTGACTGATTTTCATGTACAACAAGTAACGGCAATGTGTAACACCACACTACCTTCACTGATGCGATCTTGCACGGGTTTGGAGAGGGGGGTCTTTGTTTGAATTTGACACACTTCTAATGTGTTCATGTAATGTAAGACTGATCACCTACGTGTACCGTTTGTTAGATTTCTTAAATTTAAATTTAAGTTAGCGTAGTTTATGAACGTACATATACATACTTGTATTTAAGATGGGAATGTTATGAGGGTGCTTTTTCGATACAAAGTGTGAATGATTAGATGATTTAATTTTTTGCGGAGTCTCCTGCTGGGCCTTGCGTGAAAAGTGAGCAAAAAATCATAAACTAGACTGTTCGTAACTGATCCTTAAAATATGATGTTATGTCGATATAACGTTCAGTCTTGCGTATTGTACGTACAGATCTGGTTTCTTTCAGAAAATGTTGCTTATGTATATATTTTGGAGTAAAAAGGCACTTTAAGGAAAACAGTAAATGTTAGTAATTTACGTTAACATATATATTTACTAAATATTTACTTGTATATAAGTATATATATATACCTATTACGTAATTAATCTGTGCAAGATTAAAAATGTGATCAGTTGCAAGTATTTAAAAAGTATATATAAAATTTGTGATGAAGCTTTTCTGCAACCTGCAAGCTGTCAGAGTTTGCCAGAGGTAATTGGCTTTTGCTGTCTTGGATTAAAAAGCTTTGTCTCAACAAATATAAAAGTCTTAGTAAAAACTGAGTATATACCTACACAGTCATTTGTGGAATTCATTTGCACCAATTATCATTTTTGCATAACCATAAAACTTGAGTGACCCACTGAAGTAGACCTAAGCATAATACTGGTACGTGTATGAGCCGATTTATGAGAAATTCCAAGTTGGTTAGGACTAGTGAATATATATATATATATATATATATATATATATATATATATATATATATATATGTATATATATATATATAAACATTTATTTCAAATTGTGATATATCGCCTGTATCTGAGAGCATAATTGAACCTAAATAAATCACTACTAAATTCTTATAAATTTAGCATTTGCTATTCCCGAAAGCCGCCTTTATCTGTTTTGTGGTAAAGTTGGCTTGTTGAGTTAGTCAGTCGTCTTGTGAGTATTAAACCTGCATGTGGTTATTTTGCTGAGACAGATGTGAGATGGTCCATATGATATTAGAAAATCAATGAAAACAAATCGGAAAATCGCAGGATTTTAAGCATTAACGGAAGTGTTCAAGAGTGCATGTAAGTGATATAATTTCGGAGCTTTTTTTACAATTGGCTTTTGCTGTCTTGGAATAAAAAGCTGTCTCAAGTATATAAAGTCTTAGTTCGAATTGTCTACCTACTCTTGTGCGGGAATGCAGGCATCTAAAGTCTGACCAAAAAATGTAGAAAGCGAAATTGTTTGCTTTATATCTCGTAAACGCTTCAAGATAACTGCCATAAATTATATATTTTCTGAACCGGAATGATGAGATCTTTCTTCTCGTGAAAAAATTTTTTTGAAATTTCCCGTGCGATTTCAAAGGGTGCCGCTTTTATATGTCCAGAAGGATTGGTAAATGCTACAACCACGATTTTTCCAGGAAAATTTTCCCCTTGCCCGAATGTCCTACACACCAAATTTCAGCTTTGTTGGTTGAAAATTGCGTGAGTTATTCCATTTTTTAGATTTTCAAAATCCTTTGATCTTTGCCGCTTTTTCGACTTTGACTGGTTGTTACTCGCCACTCGCTCAACGAAAAAAATTTTTTGATTGGATTTTCAGGACCGCCTGGGTGTCCGCTTTCATCTGATATATATACGTGGTTTTTCACAATTTGAAAGTCGATTTTTTCGAAAAATACCACTTTTTGACCCAAAATTCCGGCAAAGCGAATCCACCAAAAGTGAATAAAAATAACATAATCATAAAGTTCATTATGAGCTGAATCCAACGATATAAAGTTTTCGTGGCTACGACTTATATTGCGCCAGCAATGAATTTTTAAACATTTTCCTTATTTCAGCTGGTTTTTGCTAGTTTACGCTGGTTCAGGTAAATCTAGGCGGCAACATCAAAGGAAGCCAAAAACCAGCTTGAAATAAGGAAAATGTTTAAAAATTCATTGCTGGCGCAATATAAGTCGTAGCCACGAAAACTTTATATCGTTGGATTCAGCTCATAATGAACTTTATGATTATGTTATTTTTATTCACTTTTGGTGGATTCGCTTTGCCGGAATTTTGGGTCAAAAAGTGGTATTTTTCGAAAAAATCGACTTTCAAATTTTGAAATACCACGTATATCAGATGAAAGCGGACACCCAGGCGGTCCTGAAAATCCAATCAAAAAATTTTTTTCGTTGAGCGAGTGGCGAGTAACAACCAGTCAAAGTCGAAAAAGCGGCAAAGATCAAAGGATTTTGAAAATCTAAAAAATGGAATAACTCACGCAATTTTCAACCAACAAAGCTGAAATTTGGTGTGTAGGACATTCGGGCAAGGGGAAAATTTTCCTGAAAAATCGTGGTTGTAGCATTTACCAATCCTTCTGGACATATAAAAGCGGCACCCTTTGAAATCGCACGGGAAATTTCAAAAAAATTTTTTCACGAGAAGAAAGATCTCATCATTCCGGTTCAGAAAATATATAATTTATGGCAGTTATCTTGAAGCGTTTACGAGATATAAAGCAAACAATTTCGCTTTCTACATTTTTTGGTCAGACTTTAGTGTAACAAAAACAAATTTAGCTTTCGGTTATCGCGTACTATTTAGTATTTACGCAAACGACGAAGGACGTCTACTATATGATCACCTTCTACTCCGCTGCTCTCAGAAACACTACGTACTGAAATAAGCGCAATTTAAAACAAATCGATTACTATTCTGATGATATAAATTGAAATGATAAAGTTATTTTAATAAAATTCAACAATATAAAAATGTCTAGAAGTTATACAAGTTAATTCACAGATTCACGTTTGTAAACATTCTCCAAGTAACAGTGCATTGTCATTGCATTACGCATGTTACAAATTTTTCAGCCTCGGGTGCAGACGGTTGCGCGAAAAAATGTTCACTTAGTGTCATTTTATAACCGGTTTATGATTATTATGCAGTGTTTTAACATTTTCACTATGACAAAAACTGAAACTTCGGCTCTTCCATTTTGTTCAATTCAAATTTATAGGTACCTACTCGTCCATGAAAGAACAAATTAGTATATGGCTTATTTGCATTCAGTGTGATTTAAAATAATGGATAAAGAGGGTTGATCACAACACAATTTAAGACATGCAATTCATGCAATTGATATTCAAAGTACAAATTATGAAATGGTGCTGTATAATATAACATGAGCGGTTTTTATGCACCCTGCGGAGAAATTAAAACTACGTAAAGTGACAAACACAAGATTCCGAGCTTAATTCAAACTTACGTATATAGGTATATATGAATCTTCCTTCGGACTTCCAATTTACATTCCAGCCCTCTGTTCCTTCATTATCGCTGTTGCTACATGTTTCAATTATACAGAATCTCACTTTCGAATCTCACTAGTGAGTTTATAATCTAACACTGAAACAGCCGTGAGATTGTAAACTCACATAATTCACAATCTCGCACTCATTATTGTGAACTTCATAATACGTAGTTTCACAAAAAATATAAAAATAACTCCGCAGAGAAGGAAATCTTATAGTTTTTTATCCTGCTTGCTGATTATATATATATATAATTTTATTTTAGAACATGCCGAGGCTGATGCTTTCTTCTGTTTCCAAAATTTGATGTCCGAAATCAAAGATTATTTTATTGGAACCTTGGATAATTCCAGTGTTGGCATTGGTAATGAAACTGTTCGTTTATCTAGCTAATGTGGGGATGACAAAGTTTAATTGCATGGGCGTTGTTAGACTGAACTGAACGTATCCATATTCTCACAGCTATGTTGATTGATAGAAATGCGAAATTGAGTATGTCTGGTGTTTAGTATTAAGTGTTAGCAGTTTTGGGGCTTCTATAAACCGTCAGAGCAAGTGTTTCTGTGACTACTTGACTTGCGATTACCTTTATTTGGCTTATTTTTAGGCCAAAATTTATGGGGGGCGATATGGGGGGCTTAAAGTTGCCCCCCCATGGTGGGGGAGGGGGCTCACCAAAAGTGGGGGGGCATATTTTTGGAAAACATTTTGCAATTTTTTACGTTTCTTGTGTAAAAATTGCAAAAAATCGCTAAAAAATGACTAATTTTAGGTGTTTTTATCCTAAAATAGCGAAAATTTCGTTAAAATTCCGGCGAAGCCGGAAAAAGTTTTGAAAATTTAGGGTAAAAATGGTGAAATCTGGCAATTTTTTGGGTTATGGGGGGGAGGTCAAAATTTATGGGGGGGGGGAACTCGAATGGGTGGGGGAGGTTGCCGAGTGTGGGCCCTCCCACCCCCACCCCCAGTAAAAATAAGCCAGTTTATGCTTAGCGAGTTTTTCATTTCAGATTGTGCCATGAACGATATGCTTAATCTATTAAAGACCAAAGATCCGAAACTCCATACACACTTGGTTACTACAGAGCTAATGCCTCAATACTATGCCTTCCGTTGGATATCACTTTTGCTTTCACAGGAATTCCTACTGCCAGGTTTGTAATATAAACGGCTTAATGCGTAGCTAATGCAAACTTCTTGGGACTGACCAAATTTTAGAGGAAGAAGAGGAGGGAATTTAGCCTTTCCTTGAGGTGCGTATTGCGTACGAAACCGGAACCTGTGGAGAAAAGTTTCGAGGGGACGTTTGATCATTTTCCCTGGCTACGTCACTAAATTGCAAGACACTTTTTTGTTTTCTACTTCAATAAGGATTTAATAGTTGTCAATTTTAATTTACTGTCTGCAGTATTTTATTGTCGATGAATACTTATTTACTATATTTGGATATGATAGTATTTTATTTAGATGTTATCCGTTTGTGGGATACACTGTTTTCTGATGACAAACGATTCAACTTCTTGCTCTATGTTTGTGTTGCAATGATATTGTACGTTCTCTTGTATATTTCTGCTTTCAAATTTAAACTTGTGTAATTGATTTGCTTACCGTATTATGTCACACAGTGGCCCAAATTTGTGAAAATGCAGTAAGTTGTTAAGCTACCTTGCTGGTTCAGAATCAATAATATGTTTACAGACCAGCTAAATTCTGACACTGGTCGGGCAGCTTATTGTGTCCAAAAACTCACCGAATATACAAGCATTTGACATAATTATAGCCTGGTTTCCAAAACAAACTCCCCCATGGGCGCTTTTTTCGCTTTTTGGATTACAAACATTGCCTAGTCCGAAAACCTGCCCATGGGCCACGCTTGGCATAATACGGTACGATTTTAAGTTTTATTCGCATCATAAACTTTTAGTTCCCTGGAGTAAGTAGGCTATCATGCTAAGTAATGAGGTGTTGTACGTGTTCTTAATTACACATGCAATTATATTTTATATGTATAGCGAAGATGGTTTTAGCAAGAGACCATACAAAAATTACTGGTATTATAAAAGATAAATAATCAACTAGAGGGCTTCTGTTATTTGCATTCCGTAACGGTGCTCCGACCACAATACGCGATTGTTCCCCCGTTTGGTGGAGGGGGGGGGGTCGACAAATATATCGTCTCCCCGTTTGGTGGGGGAGTAGCAAAAAGAGGTCCCCGTGTGTGGGGGGAAGGGTAGCCAAAGGGGGTCCCCGTTTGCGGGGGGGGTCCTCAAGTCAGGCTAAGATTTGCTGAATCTGGTTGGCTGTTGGCCGGGCTTATTCTAGGCATTTTTGGGGGGGCCAAAAGTCCGAGGGGCAAGGAAATTTTGGGGGGCGAAAATTTTTCTAAAAATATGCTAAAAATAGCGCTATTTATCAGGCATGTACTGTAAAAGTTGATTTTTATTGCAAAAATAAGCAGATTTAGTGTTAAAAAAGGCAAAAAATGCGTAGAAATTTTTGAAAATGTGGTCTTCTGAGCGATTTTTTCAGGGCAAAATTTGGTACCAGAAGGGGCACCCACTTTTTGGGGCGATTTGTTGGGGGGGGGGGGGCAGGGTGTTTTTGGGGGCCCCCCCCCCCACCCCCCCCCCCCCCAGTAGAATAAGCCCAAGTTGGCGCTCCTCCCCCCAACGGAGGGGGGTATGCTTTGTCGAACTGGTCGACTCCCCCCAAAACGGGGGAACATTCGCGTATGGGCTGAGCACCATTACGCAATGCCGAGAAGAGAAGCCCTCTAGTGGCTTACTCTTATATAGTGCAATTATGCACCCTTGGTTTTAATTTAGACATAAACGAGACGAGCTGTTAGCTGGTGATTTCGTTCAAAATATGAAACTGCTTCAGGTAAAATGTGTTTTTGATCTGTGCTTTAAAACTTTTTAAATTTGGAGCTTTGCAGGCCATTTTGAGTTTTAGAGATAACTGTTCATGGAATTAGAAGTCGTTAACGTCACGAATGCATCAAAAAAGGAAGCGGGCCATTTGCCGCTTAAATTCTGTTTAATTGTCAAGCCGGGTCATCCTGATGAAACAGTTACGAATTTATATACACGTTTATATAAAAGTACAAAAGTTTTTGTGTAGGAATATCTTTTTACAAATGTTGCACCCAAATTCCTTTAATAGTGTCATAATTTGTAGAAATAGGAAAACTTTTATAGCGAAGTAACAGTTGGCATACATAAACGTGACTATATTGAAAGTATAACTAGCATAAGTCGCTTGATGCGATCTCTTATTTTTGTATGTATTTTAGGAAATCTTAACAATAACTATATTGTGTTCGTGCTTTAGCATTATCCTTCTACTGATATTAGCGTCCTGTTGTCAGAAGCCGCTGGCTTACGGATGGAAGTATGATCTTGATGTTTGCAGGATCCAGTCGCTTGACCATCAGTGCCGTATCCTAGAAGAACCAAACTGAACAATAAGCAAAATATGTAAATCTCTGTTTCCGTCTATACAAAATATGATTGACTGCTGTATTCGCTCTGATATTATTTGTTATTTCACATCTTTCGGGGTTAACTCACGCCTTGCGAGCCAAGCAGTTCTGTTTTGCTCTTTTTAATTGTACACAAATTATTACTGCAGCCCGTAGGAGCTGTGAGCGAGGGTGACTGACTACTTTAACTGTCCGTCATAGTGTCCGTGTTTCGTTTACACGCTCGTTCTACTCGCGTCGATCTTCCCAAGTGTTAGCATCACACCTCTGTCCGATGTCCCAGTTCAATTCGTTTCAATCCTCTTGGCAACGCACTCAAACGGTACCATTGCTTTGAGCGCACCAATGAGCTGCTAAACCACGATATGGCTGCTATTTGACTTACTGCAAACAGCAACAAATTTCTGGATGTTTTGATGTTTTAATGGATTGGATTTACGGCTTTAGTCTCCTATTTGCATAAATTACATTATTTGTTTTTGCCTTTTTATTATTAAGCAATGAAAACTGCGAAATTGTGTGGTCGCTTTGTTAAGATAAGCGCGAGTGCATTTGTGTTAGTTATCGTTTCTTGTATTATTTGGCCCAATCTGTGATGTTCTTAAACATTTCTTGTTTTATGCTTTATCTATTTTTTGACTTTTATCTGAGTTGTATCTGCTCGTCATCGTTAGCACATCGAATACCGTTTTCTAGCTAACGTCTTTTGTCCAGTTGCATTATTTAATGTCTCGCTGAATGTAAAATTTGCAAAATTGGTGAAAACTTTTTATTGTCTTCATATAACTTAAATTCTTGAAGTAGATTAGTATCTCGATTTGTGGCATTCGTTTCTAAACTGTTGTGCCTGTTCTGTCCATTTCAATACCTACATTTACATTTCATGGAAAGTTGGCGTTGGTGGAAATTGGCGGAATATCGCGAAATGTGGGCGATTTTCGCCAATCGCCAAAACATCGATAATAGTTGGCGAAAAAACAAGAAATGTCGCCAACTTTAGTGGGACTTTTCGCCAACTTTGGGTAAAATCTCCGTCACTTCGCCAGCAGCCCTGCTTTCTGTGAAGTGTACTGTATTTTTGTTGTGCAGGGTGAAGAATATAATATAATGCCTGCCTACATTAAAGAAAATGTCTCAATATGCCGAGTTGTATGGTAGTGTCGTTGACCGGTCGGTGTCAAACCGGTGTGAAGCCTGCCCAGAGTTGTGCCAATCCGGCCGGCCTGTCGACTAAACCAGGCCAAAAGTACATCATACATAAGAGTATGACAACAGGCATGCTCTGTATTTATTATAACCGTGATACATAATCTGCACGCTAATGGCTGCCCCTCGCCCCGCAAATTGATCCCTAGCGAATCAAACTAATTCTCTCGCTATACTTGTGTTCTAAAGCTCGAAACAGACACAATATTATCATGCTACTTGTGTTTTCGAGCTTTAATATACCAGCATACAGCGAGTAAGCGTACCCTGTTTCGACTGGGTATCAATCTGTGGAGGATGGGGGGGTTAGCTGTTAGCGTGCAGAGGATCTGTCAAACTGATAATACATAGAGTGCCTGCTGGCGCAGAACTTGTTGCCGGCCCCTCACCAGCAATAGTGAATAATAATGAATAGGTACTTATTTTTATATAGTATCATCACTATGGATGAGTCGTGTAGTATGTGTCACCAGAGGCTAGTTGCAAAAGGTGATTAGTACTCACGATATCACCTGATCCCAACACATATTGACTGTTTCCTAGTTAGGATGCTGCCGTTAATAAATTTCTCGGGCTCGGTCCGAACTGTTTATAAGGTTCTGGCCCGATGCCCGAGCTGCCCGAACCGATTCATGAGTCGGACACACGATTCCCGGACCGATTCAGGGACTCTTGATCAGGGATCTGCCGACAGAAAAGTTACGAGGTGCAACTGCAAACTACTATAATTGTGGCCAAGCCGGCCTAACATTCAACCAAAGTCCAAAAGGCAGTTCGTGACACTGTGCCGGAAACCCTTCGCAGCCTGGTCAGCAATTCCAAATTTATTCCAAGCAGGATAGGAATGCTTGGAGTAATTTGGCAGTTGTGAACTTATTAGTCTGCTTTTAAAAAATTCTATAAGCCCTCCTTGTCCATCGAATTCCTTTTTAGGCTGACCAGCTATTATTTGCCAAAACTCCAGCAAAAGAAACCAACATTGTAACAAGTCAAACGCTATGCTAGCAATGCACTGGCGAAAATACACAGTGAGATAGTTTAGCCATGGCAGCAGCTTCTCAAAAATCAATAGTTTCAGTTTTAGTCCGAGCTAATAAGCAGTGTCAGTTGATGTCATTGCCCAAAAAGAAAAATTTCATTTTTCATGTTTCTACTTGGAATTTAAAACTGTTGAAGCTGCAGTCTTATTTTATGAAACCTCAGCTTCAGGTTCAGTTTCAGTGACTGAAACATCACTTTCGTCTCTCATAGAGCCCTTGTATGGCAATGGGTCAAAAGACGGTAGCTCGTAAGGGTCCTTTCAGGGAAGAATAGAGAAGACTTAAAAATAACTCAACTACCTGCGCTTCACTCAACTCAAGTTGCCAGTTTTAACTCTTTCGAAAAATCAATTGAACTTTTATCATAACTCCAGCTAACTTTTCAAAAGTGTTGACTTTACTTAATTAGTTGAGAAATTTAGTATAAGTAAGTGAGTATTTGCTTCTAAACGGCTGAAATTTTTCGTCAAATTGTTGTCTTGTTTGAATAGGGATGGGGAGTAGATATTTTGCTGGAAGGTCTCTTTCGAGTTCTTCGATTTTTGTGTCGAAAATGTTGAGACTTTCGGTATCTCGTTTCCATGGTGCTTTGGGGTATTTGAGTGACACCACAACATGCAGCAGAGTTTCCAGTATATACAGCAGGGCCTCTTGAGTTAGTTTCAGGCGATATTCAAGGATTCTGATTTCATCAGTGGACAGGACTGTCTTAGACTCTGAACTTGAATGCAGCGACCTAAAATAGTTGAAACGCTTTTTACTGTGTAGATTCAGATTGTCCGTCCATCAGAAATAACGCTTTTATTAGTTATGGAAGATAAGCAGGGAGCAAGTAATGATTTGTGACCATAATCTATATATCCAACAATCCGACGATAAGGAATCCGACATAATGAAGACTGTCTGCATATAGTTGCGTAATAAATTTCGGGATAGACATTAGTGTATGAAAGAAAACGGATTTTTGACAATACTAGTGCTCATAATTATACAAATTTCTGCGGTTTGCTTTTGCAAGTATACTTGCTGGCTGTCCACTAGTTTAGCCTTTGTCCAACCTTAAGGTGGTGATTACCTTTGGTCGCATAAAGTTTGTACCATTATTACTCATTCAATACTTGGAGTTAAGAAGCCATTTTTATATCAAAATGTAGCTAGACATTTTCTCTTTTTAATGCATACCATGAAACAAATGTTTGCCTTTTAAAATATTTTTAACACATTTTAGAAGAAGTATAATTTTCCATAATTTTTGCAGACTCAAGTAAATTTTTTCGCGAGACATCGGTTATATCATTCGATACCTCCATGAAATAGCTGGGGTCGATTTTTTATTTATTGTGAAATCGCTCTCCGTTATAGAGAAATAAGCTGAAATGTGTGCGTAACCTGTATTTTGCCTACTTTTTGCAAATTTGTCAAGCGATTACTTTAGCTAGAAAGCAGCAATCGGGGCAACTAAAAAATCGTTCCTGGGTATATTTGTGCAGAACACATTTGTTCAGTAGCAGCCCTCCAGCTTGCATGGTGAATGCTCCACAATCTTTGGAAAAAAATTGGTCGTGTTTTTGCAAAAACTACATTTTTTATGATAGCAGCCAACAGGATAGCAGTTGGAAGACCATCATGCGTCGGATGATTTGTCCCTGTGAGACCTTCAGATCGACGCCGTTAGTTTGATTTTACGGCTTGCGTAGTTCAAGAAATGTTGGATTACTTGATTTCTGGAAAAATGACAAGTTTTCTACGCCAAAATAAGAAAATCGGCTATATCTCACGATAGAGAAAAGCTAGAAACTTGCTTTAAAAAGCAAAAATGTGAAGCTCAATAAGATCTTTCGAATGAATATAGTCATAACTGTATAGCAGCTGCCAAACGTTCAGAAATTGGGAAAAACCACTCTGACCGGAAATCTCGAATTTTTGAATCGGGATTGCGCGGAGGGTGTTAGAACGCTAAAAGAACTTATTTCGGAAAGTTTAATCAAATTTCATCTTGGTTTACGCCGCCAAATAACAATATGTGCCCAAAAGGAATCACCACCTTAAGTCAAGTGTACACTTGCACTTCAAACAATGCCACTTATGCACTACCTCCATCATTCCCTGACTTGTAAGCGTTGTTTTGAAATGATCTGCACATCGTATCCTCAGCGCAACATAAGCAACCAGACAAAATTTCCAAAGGAAAAATATGGAAACACACCTTGATCGACGCTTTGTGGACGTGCGAGTTGAAGAGTTGTCACGACCTCCTGATCGTCTTTTAGTTGTTGATGAGCTCAGTGCAGATTTGCTGGAATTCGTCCTAGTTTTGCCATTGAGATTAGAGAGCCAAATATTGTAGAAAAGACCAGATATCTAAGCATAAATATGCAAGTTGCCTAGTTTATTGCTGCAAGTTATACTACGCTGTTAATTTGCAGTTTTTCTGTTTCGTTCTTTTGACAGTTTATCCTAGTAATAGTCGAAAATTCCCCTACCAGGGCGTCGGTTTTGAAAGAATATATCAGGACACATCAAAAACAGGTTAAATGAGTTAATTATTAAAAATTAATAATAATGTAGCTCATGGATGGGGCTGACAATTGGCTTAATAATCATGTTAAAAGCACCTGACTTCTTAACCTGGGTGCTATCATCTTAGCATGAGATTCTCCTTGTAACTCGAAAACGAACATGAGGACAAACAGTAAAACAGCAGAGTCAAAGTTGCTGAATCGGTAGAGCGTTGGTGTAGTCAACCAAAGGTTGTAGATTGCTGGAGGGCTAAGGCTGTATCTTGGAATTGTTCAAGGTAACAGTTACTTCTGTCGCAACAAATTTCGCAACAGCATTTTCTTGCGTTCAATTTTCGAAAGTTGCAGCAAACTATTTGAAATATTCACTCTGTGCTTGTCCTTCTTTGCCTGCTTCTAATGAGCACTTAGAAAACCCTCATAGCGTTTAAGTAGGAGAATGTACTGTAGAGAAATTAATTCTCTGTTGCTTGGGTCGTCGCACCTCTGTAGTTGCTATCCGTAGAAACTTAATACCGGCTATTGATCTGCCAAGACATCAAAAGAATAAATCACCCTACTTCCGCTCCACTACTTACAGTGTGCAGTTCGTAAAATTCTTCCGGCATAGTTTCCCAAACTTTTTTCACTGACTGTAAATCAGCAGTTTTGAGCCATCGAAGCAGTCGCCCTTCCCAAAGCACGACGCGATCAAAAGTTTTGATAAGGAAGGATGTTCGATGATAGGCCGCCATTTCTGCAAGACTTGGGCCAGATCGAATGTGCGCCGTTGTCCCTGGAGGAAACCCCTAAACCGAAAAAAATTTCATGACACAAAGCAAACCTATGGTAAGCTTGCTTGATGGAAGAATGAACCTTAATCATAAATTTATATTTTTTTCTGAAAAATCGAAGTTAGCAAACATGCTAATGTAGTGCAGTTTTAAATTGACTAGGTTTCAAATTTAAAATACATCATACACGTTGAAATAAAAAATTCCCAATAAGTTAAGAGGCACAGTTAAGAAACAATTTTGCAATTCAATCAAGAGAATCTATGTACTTATACCTTATTCCAATCTTGTAGTGATACGAAAAGCAGTCTTTCTTTTTCATTGGCATATTCGTCCTTTCGCTTTACAACTGGACCTAAGCCGTTGTCGATCACGGTTTCTTGCAGTACAGACCGAAACCTTTTAAGATATTTTATGTGCTCTTCAAAGTCTGCGCAGAATAGCTTTCTTACTTCGGTCTAAAAATAAAATAGATTGATTCTAATCACAACATGAGAGTAAGTTAGTTTATTGGGATTAAGTAACGTAAATGATAATGAGTTAACATTATTATTAATGCATTAATAGGTAGGTATTGTACTAACAAGAAACAAGAGTTTATGATCATTATCATGCATATTTCAGAAGTGTAAGCCATTGTCTTCACATTGCACAGTGTTCCGATCAGAATGCCAAACTATCATGCACACTCCATTTGTTGTAGTGGAGGAGTCAAAGGAATGATTTGTATTTTCTCAACAAAATCCGGGGAAATTTTCGAAAAGAGTCGTCTAAAGCGGTCCATGCTTGCTAAATCCGATTGGCGACAGCAGAAGGCTTCTGTTTTGACGACCTTCCCCTTCCGCCGCCCCACCCTCAAGCGGGACTCCCTTAGCGTACCATCAGATAAACTACAGTAATCAATTCCTCGATAGACCCAAAACTGGGACGGCTTTTCTATAACAGTGTGCTCTTGGTGACCAGGCGTGACCTCACCAGAGTTGGTTCTAGGTCCAAACTTTCGGACCCGGTCGGCCCAGATTGTCATACCCGAACCCGTCCAGACCTGGAATTAACTCAAATGTTTGATTTTAGACGTTTTTTTAATTTCATACGATTATTCTGGACCCGGATTCTGGCACGATGTAGCCCGGACCCGGCCCGGGGCCTTTCCTGAGTGCTAAAGTTTCTAAAATTTGACCAATCGGGCTGAAACTTGGTATGGCTATGTTTTCTATCACATTGAGTTCAAATATCGTAAGAGTTGTCGATATAGCTACATTTGATTTTTCGACTCTAGGGCCTTTTCGCGCGCGAGTTAAACGAGTAGAGTTAAACGAGTTAAAGTTAAATATTTTAACCCCTGTTCGCACACTCAGCGAGTTAATTTTAACCCTGCCTGTTTTAACTCTTTTAACTCTAGCAGGATTAAAACGAGTAGAGTTAAACGAGTTAAAATCGGGAGTTAAAATTAACTTGCTGAGTGCGCGAATAGGGGTTAAAAGAGTTAATTTTAACTCGTTTAACTCTGCCGATTCGTCTCCATTCTTTTCATGCACGCGTTAAGTTTGCCGAAAAAGTAAAAAAAGGCTTTCGTAAAGTTTAAAAAGTTAAGCTAACTGATACCTTCAATTAGAGATGCACCTGGACTTGGCTCCCAATTTCAGTCTCGGTGGTTCAGCCTGATGCCGACCGGGACCAAAATTTTGTATTTTTTAACAATTTTTCGCCAAATGTTTGGAATTTTAAAAGTCAAAATTAAGTTTTAATTAATAGAGATCGCTTGTTATTATATTAGTCATCGATTTGAATAAAAAACACTAGTAATTTTGTCGATATATACTTGAAATTATAGCAAAAGCATGTTACATGTTACAGCATGTTACAAAGCTAAAGTAGTAAGGACTAGTCTATTTAGATATCAAGTTTTTGAAAAATGATCAAAGTCTGTAATTTACCGAAAATTATGCATTGTTCACTGATTTGTAAACGCATTTAGCCTGGTAGAGGGCAGAGACCCTGGAAAATTTTGTCGACGTTATAATTCCACAACTGCAGATGACAACAGATGGCTACATAGCAACAAACTGAACAGCAAAAAAGGAGTTAGGATAGACAGTCCAAAGTTCCACAAAAGCACATACAGTTATCGGAAGCGGCGGCAAGATTAATATAACGTAAACATACCAGAACTGGAGGCCAAAGTAAAACTTGACTGATCCTTGTGGTAATGTGTGTACTTGTAGAAGCAATTTTTGTCCAGAACGCAGTTTTTAAGCTAAATTTGCTTATTTTCACCAATTTTTGCAAATTTTAAATAAACAGCGATTTTTAGTAAAAACCAACATTCTTGGAGCGATTTTTAGCAAACCACAGCGATGTTCCAGTAAAAACTCCGGCGAAGCTAGAAAATTTGAAATTTGAGTCTGGAAACTTATTTTTGGCAACTTTTTTTACTCCTTGTAACCGAATTTTTTACCGCTAGTGAGAGCAATTTTTTAGTACTCCTTGTGGAGAAATTAGCCAGAGGAGGGGTATTTCTTTGCTGTCCACCTGAGACTGTAACATACATGTAAATCCTCCAGAAAAGGGGAGTTTAACTGTCGAGCTTTCACTTTTCACTGAAAGCTTTCAGTATTCAGTTTAACTGATATTTTCGGATTCACTCCCAGAACTGGCCAGGGGCTACTACATTCTGAATAAAAAACAAAGCGAAAAATTATAACTTGTCCGACTAAAAGTTTGTTTCTGTTACAACCACGGATAGCCATATAGTCATCAGGACTTTTCTAGAATAATATTTGTTTGAAAATTTTTTGAGCAAGCATTCCCAGTTTCGAACAATTTTTTAAAAGGTTGCAGAGTAACCTTCTGTACCATCCACTGAACGTCACTAAAGGAACATATGCTTACAATAAAATTTAAGGATTTTAAGCTTTGCGTATAGCATAACAAAAAAATATAACAAAAACTGCACGTAAAGCAAACTGTGTGCTGAAAAATTAAATTTATTTGCTTACTGAAAGCAAGAAATGCAAGTAGAGATCTCGATCAATGCACAGCACAGCATATGTATACATGCTGTAGATCACAACATAGCAACACAACATAGCTTATGATTTGATTACGTTTCTGGATATAACCAAATAGAACAAGTTTAATCAAGGGCCCATATGCGCTGAAAATACTAGTCGTGGAGAAGGACATCCAGCCAAAATTAGCGAATTTTTTGAAATCACCAACTTGAATTCTGTTTTTTTCCGAACACTTTACGGAAATGTGTTAGAATGTTAGCTAATATATCAACAAGAGATACCCGCAACTACCCGCGCGGGTAGCCTGCGGGTAGCAAAATTTCTATTACCCGCGGGTACCCGTGGGTACCCGCTACCCACTTCCAACTCTGGTACACTCTGGAGGGCGCACAAACTACCGTAAGACCGTCGCAGCAATTTGATTAGCTCCATATTTGACTACTGTGACCAACTGGGTGTACTTAGCTGCAAGTTGTATTCAAACTTGACCTTTAAGTCAGTAATAATGGTGCACAAATAGATATCCGAAAATTTGGCGTGTCTTTGTTGCTATTATTCCATATTATTAGCAAAAACACGAATTTTCATAATTTGTTAATTTCGGATTCCTACCCCAGAGAAATTTCGAAATCAAAGCTAATGAAGATCAGCTGGTTTAGTTATAATTGACTTGTCATAGGCGGTAATCTGTAGGGCTTAGAATTTTAAATTAGGCCTCCCAGGTTTCAAAATCAAAGACCACCAATTTCTACTTTACAAAACACTCAAATTTGCTGTTCTCAAACATCAAAAATGTTATGAAAATGTAACTAAAAAATTCCAAAGGCATAAATTAAAATTCCGTTTTCTACAGGCCACCGCCACCATTTGAAATCGTCTTTGTAATATAAGGTGTACGCTAAACCGCACCGTTTTGCCATTAGCGAGGTTTCTCTGGCGCACGAAAAAATTTTTCCATTTATTGGAAATTTGACCACTGCTTCTACCTAAATTTCCTTCTCGGTGGACTAGGTTCCAACAGTCATCCGCCATTTTGCAACGGAAGTCTTCGTTAAATTTAGACCGCAATTGAACTAGGTTTAAAATTTCGGCCCAAGACCATTTCGAGCCTCTATCGCGTTTTGAATTCATAATAAATTTAGTAAATGGAACTGCAACAAAAATGGACGTAATGGAGACCACACTTTAACAAGGGGGGGGGGGTATGAGGGGGGGGGGGGGGGTACGGGACCCCTCAAAAATTGGAGGTTCGGTACAAGGGCTAGCAAAATCAGAGCCAAGGGACAAGGGACAGTGCCAAAAAAGGAAGGTCAAACTAAAAGTTAATGAAAATTTTAGCCAAAAATATCCTAAATTTTTTAAGATTTCGAAAATTTTCCAAAAAATGGCGAAAAACTGCTCATTTTGCTTTAAAATGGCTGTAAAATAGCTAATTTACCGCTAATTTCGCTTAAAATTTGCAAAAACTATACTTTTTCAAGACAAATTTCTGCTTGGACCCTCCCCCAAAATTTGAGATAAGGTACAAGGGCAGGTAAAATTGGGCCTAAAACAGGTACAGGACCCCTCAGGATTAGGTACCCTTGTTAATGTATGATGGAGACCCAAAACAGAAAGAAACAATCATGACGAATTGAAGACTAATAACAGGGTGTAAGCACCGACCAATCAGGTAGCGCCTCTATGAAGTAGCGCTAGCCATTCAAGCATGGAAGTGTTTTGAAACAGCCAATCAAAGCTAACCAAACTGAAAGCCATAAAAGGAATAACTGTGAGCTTCATAGTGTATTTGTAATGAAGTTGCTAGTCTCCAGAGACAGAAAACGCTCTGCTCTCCGGTCTAGTGACAGAAAACGCTCTGCACTTGATTACACGGAAGGTCAGCGCGTCCACTTGCTAGAAGTAGACTTAGGCACCGGATCTCCGAAAGGTGGTGTTCCAAAATCAGAGATTCCCTGCAGCCAACCTTTGTAGGGGTCTTCTTCGTGAGTTCGTTTGTGGCACTGGATTCCAGCTGATCAGCAAGAGGGGTCAGCGCTTGCTTGGATTTGATCGCTGGATTGATGATGAGTCTTCTGCTCCCTGACCAGAACTTACCTTTAAGTAGTCCTGATCCAATCTTTAGGCTAACGCGCCTGGCTTTCAGAGACAATCGAGCCTCTCTGTTAAACTCTGAGACTCTAGGTCTGATACACCAATTATTTATTACACTTATTACAGGTACTATGGTTACACGCTTTGGTAAGATTACAAGTTACAATACAAGCTGTGTCACTAACAGGGGTCGTTACGAACTTACAAACTGTGCAAGGAACAGATACAATTACAGATTCAGTACAGTACACAAATTACTGTACCAGAGTTGCCAGTTACACGTTTTAGGTTATTATTAATATTATCCTAATTTAGGATAATATTACCCAAGTTACAGGTTTTAGGTTAGGGACAAGGATTAGTGGTACTTCTTCTTCTTCCTTTTCTTAAACTCTGTCTCCACTACCTAATTATTACACTGTCTCCAACTCTCTGCTAACCAAATACCTATATGCTTTCTCGTGCGCCTATATGCTTGTGCTGTGCGACTCTTTATCCGTCCTTACAAACGGATTACCAAAATACAAATCAATAAACTACAAACAAACAATTATTAGCTTATATAAACCTGGGGTCGGTCTATGGGTGAGTCCCCGAATCGTTGGACACTGCTTTCCCGAAGGTCGGCTCCAACACCTAGACAGGGTTACTGTACGGAACTGGCTTTTTGAGGAAATGGAGAAAAGGGGGAGTTTCCTGGTTCTGCCTTACTTATTCCTGATTAATGTAAATTAAACAACTACAACAGTTCAACGAATCTACGGCTTCCTCTTCTTCACTGGTGATGGGGTGGCGCTTAGGCCAGAGACACGGGAGAAACGCCTCCCGACTTAAAGCTGATGATACAAACGGTTGAAAGCATGATGAGATCGAAAAGAGTTTAGTCCTTTTTTCAAGAGTTACGTTTAGGCCTTTCGGTTTCTGGTTTAACCTCCCTCTTTGATCAGGTGGTGCTACGCTCGCTGCCTCTGTCTTAAATCCGCTACTCGGCAATACAAGCCGTCTATGTACCTTCCAAAATGACTGTTCCTGATTATCTGACTGACTGACACGACTGGTCCGGACTTCTGTGGTCCAACAACTGAGCAACTGAATACGACTGACTATCTTAGAGACACAAGACTGATACGATCCACGGGCAGTTCAGATTCGGATAGAGCAGCGTAGCTTCGTCTCCGCACCTGAATCAAATGGGTTAAAACCCATTAGTACAAGATTATGGTGCGGGAATCGAACCCAGCAACCATTACTCGTTCCTTTGCTTTCCAGGCCCAAAATGTGCATTTTGGGCCCCATTTGAACTTGTAGCTTGAGAATTGACTGAAAACTGCTGGTTATTGCCGGTTTGACAATATTAACCGTTTCTGGTAACTTCTTGTCACCAATTGGGCCTTCCTGGCCTTTACTAACTTGTATCATTAGAATTTGGTTAAACTTGCCGCAATTTCGGCTTGAATGAACTGATTCGTAAGTTTTCCACCTTGGGCCCGGCTGGGCCTAACTGAACTGGCAATTACATGAAATGTTCCTGAGAAATATACAAAAACTGTGCTGTTTACGACCTATACTCAGACTTCGTTTACTTTTGTCCTTTTCCTTGCACTGACCGGCCTTCTAGGGCCATTTTGGGTGTAATTTGCGTTGATTCTGACCAAATTTTGCACAATCTTTGGAGCAACCATAATACTGACTAATATTGACGTTTTCGGCCTGTGACTGGCCTGATTTCGTTGATTTGTCACGGGAAATGGGTTCATTTCCCGTGACCCAAAGGTTACATCAAATATATGTACGAAACTGGACGTTTTATGGTGCCTTTCTGATATTGGAAGATGGTCATTTGTTAAATACTTATAGTAATTGCCCTAACTAATGCCTACCTACCTACTCATATTAATTAACTAAAGCCTACGTAATATTGGTGTTAACTAACTAAAACCTACTTAATATTAATGTTAACTTGCGAACTAACTAAAGCCTACCTAGTATTAATGTTAACGTTCGGTTACCTGGAGTTTTAAGGTAAAGTCCCTATTAATTGATTATTCGCAGGTTTGGGACTGAAATAGCAGACTTAAAATAAAACCTACTGGCTGGCTGGGAGTGAGTTTTTGCATGTTATTAGTTTTACTCAGTTTAGGCAAAAAGGCAAAAACTCACTCACTCACTGTCTCAGCAGCCATTCTACGCAGTCCCTAACTTACCGACCTACCGACCTACCGAACTACATCTGCTTCTAAATCTACCAACCCCTTATCCTAGTGCCCTAACAGGGGACGTGCCGAACCGCTATTCGATCCGGTGCTGGCAACCCCAGCAGCCAGCCGAGCGGAAGTCGCGCAAACTACCACCCTTTCACACGAGCACATAATTGCATTCGTGCAAAACTGGCATATAAATTAGCAAAATTTTGATGAAGATGAATTTGAGTGAAAATTACATATTCTTGAAGCGCTTGAAAAACTGAACATTTTTTGTGCTTACAGCACCAAAAATGTTAAGTAATAAGTGAGGGAAACATAATTAAAGTTTGGTCCTACATATGCATAATTAGCACATCTAATGTATTAATTAAAATACACACATGCTGGGTTGCTAAATTGCTTCCTTATATAGGCTGGCTTAAACTTGTTCTAATTATAGCCCGAGTAGCTCAAATGGATGAACGCTGGATCATTAATCCAGAGGACCTGAGTTCGAACCTCAGCTCGGGCCTACTTCTTTTCTCTTAGCTTGGTTCATCTTTTTGCCTCTTACATGGGAGTCTCTGTGATTACGGTAACGACCGTGAACCCATGTTAGTTCTAAACCAAGCCCATTAATAGCTCTCTCTTAACTAATCCCAACTATTGCCCAATTATTAAAGACTTCAATTACTTAATACCATGAAACTACAGACATTTTCCTACCTAGTACTTAATAAGCTACTAATTCGCTAATTGGATGTTTGCTATGTAAAACTAAGCTTTTGGATTAATTTCGCAGTAGTTTAAACTATTCTTTTCTGGTCCTGCTTTGGCTAATTCTGGATTCCATGAATGCGGCCCATCCGTCCCCTAATCGCAGGGCAACCTACACGGATGGCCGGAAATCCAGCAAGTCTTGCAGACCTAATGGGGGTCCCCGTGACCCTAGGCTGCCAAACCTGCCTAATTCGCCAGAATTACCTTTACTTCTGATGCATATTTTTGTGACTTTCGTTCCAAAAGTAGCACTTTCACAGCAGTTGCACATTCGACTAATAAGCATTACAGATTTTAATTTACTTATATTTTGGGGTCCAAATTGCTACTCAATTTGGCCCACTTTCCTGCCTACTATCTGAGTAGTTTACTCATTCATTCTGGCAGTCCCAATACCCTTATCAGACAAAGGGGGTTTACATGGTATGCCCACATTCACACTCACAATTATACAATTTTGACTTCTAATTCACACCTTGAAAAGAAGGCTAGCTCTGGAACCTCACACGCCATGAGGAGTTTACCCAGGCAGCCACTTACGTAAATTTGGGGGGTCTCATTCACACAACAAATCACGGCAATATTGACGCATACGATTATACAAACATAATACTTCCTAGCTACTCTTTAACAAGGCCTACCTACTTATAGTATGCATATTTTGCCCTAATTTTAGGTTAACTTAGATTAACCCGTATTTTGTTTCAGACTTTGGAACTTTGCTAACTTTGGTAAATGAGAATTTTGTGGAATTTTAGAAACTTTAGTAATTTACTTGAAAGCAGAACGAGTAATAATTGCTTAGGCAATTATTACTAAAACAAATCACACATACACTTCCGCTAAGGACAGCTTTAAATTAATTAAATTAACACAGGGAATTCGGCCATTCCCCTTAAAACAGCTTGATAATTAACAGGTAAAACGATTCGGATCCCTTTTTTAGTTCCTAGCATTTTTGATGCCGAGACAAGGTTACATTTCGCAATAACAATACATAGTTACAGACAATAATGTGGCTTCAGTAGCGCCTAATTTTGCAAATATGGCCGGCAATTCCTAATTGCCGGCTGTGGGGAGAAGCAGTCCCTAAACTAACTCAGTTCTTAATATGAGGTCATGACCAAGGGACCTCCTATCTCAGCTTAGGGGGTGGGTCCCCACTCAAAATCCCAATTCATCTAATAAACCCCAAAAGTAGCAATACACAAAATATTTTGGGCGTACGCCCCTACAAAAATTAAGGCCATTCAGGCCGTGGCTTGGTTAACATTCTTTATTTTAATTAAAGGCCCGAAGGCCACGAAAAGTGAATTTTTAGGCCAAAGGGGCCTCTTAAAAAATCCCTAGAGTGCGTTCCTAGTGTGTAGTTTTCGGCCGAGCATAGTGCGCTCATGTGGCCCTCAGTGTGTGGTGTTCGTCGTGTTGGCTTAGATCTTCTCCTCTGACCTGTGTGGGTCAGAGGAGGGCCCTAACTCGTGTGCTAACCGGGGAAAGCACGTCTTTTATTCCCGGCCAAATCGCTGGCACAACGGGAAGACGTGCTAGTTATAAGGGGGGAAACACCCGACCGCTCTCGGCCGAGTCTCAGACGAACACTGTCTGGAAATAAAAATTTTCCAGTGAGCTGACAGGAGTCTGACAGCTCACTGGTGTTTGCTTTTCAGGCGGGCGTCTTTTGATTTTTATTGGGGCTTCCAGAAACTTCTGGAAGCTCCCTATGTTAATACATGTGCCCAAGTCGGGCTGGCCATGCAGCTGGTCCGTTGGAGGGGAGATTAACGAGGGATTGGAGTTATTACCCTCCAACTGACCCTAATTTTGATTTATTTCCCAAGCCGAATTTTGGGAAACTTTGCAGACTTTTTGGTTACCACGTAAAGGTAACCAAAGGGGAAGATACTGGCTTTAAAAATGAAGTTACAAGAGTTGAAAAACGAGATTGCACGAAATAAAGGCCACTCGGGGCCGAGTATGGAAAAATAAATATTAACTGCCACTTTGGCAGTGTTATTTAGTAAAATTTATTTTCATTATTTTTAGGCCTTCCCTTGTCTCCAAGCCCCTTTCTTTCTTTTTGGACTTGACCTTTCGGCCGTAGACAAGGGAAGCCGCCCGTTGACTCTAGCAACAATTGTCCTTCCTCGCCAAGACTCTGAGTCTCGCTAGAAAGGAAATGGAAGGGCAATTGTTGCATAAAAAATATGCATACTAACAACTACGTAATTTTTCAGAAAATAAAACTTATATATTCTTAATCTACGTACCTACTTACCTAAGATTAACTACTTTCGTTTCTTTTAAACTATTAGGGAGGGAGGCAAGCCCCCTCCGAACGTAATTTCACACTATAGTTATGTGTTAAAATCCTTTCTGCGAGGCAAGTCTCTGCTGGGAGAGAGCCAGCAGAGGCTCTGGGGGTGTGAATGGAAACATGAATGGGCGTAACCTCACACATAGTTACGCATTGTTGTGAGGTCACCCAAGGCCAATATTACAAGATTAAAATGTAATTTAAACAAAACTTCTTTCACTCATAACTTTCGCAATATTGGGAATTGGGCGACCGGGTTTGGAGTTTTAGAATCAGCAGAGAATTGCCTTTCAGATGAGCCCAACTTATATTTCGACCAAAAATTACACAAATTGACTAATTATTACCTAATTAATGCAGATTATACCTAATTAGTACCTATGAACACTATTTAACACTATTTCATGCCTCTAATGGGCGAATTGTGGCCCTACTTTGACCCATCTTCCAATATTCACACTTATTAACTGCGTAAAACGTTTTAAACTCGAAGTTTCTTATTAACCTGCTGGTTATAGGGCAACTTCCTTCTTCGAACTTATTTTCCTTGATGATTTTCAACTATTTTAAACAGTTTTCTGAAGGATTTTCCTGATAATGTGAGGCCTTATTCGTGGCCTGGGAAGAGTAACGACTCCTCCATTATACGGACAACCGTAATAGGGCCTATTACTGACCCGGGAAAGGTAACGACCTCTCCGTTACTGACTGATGACCTACCTAAGCTTTCTTAAACTACGTTCCACTGAGGTTCTATTCTATTTTCGTGTCGTTTGCGTACGCGTAGTACTGTTTCTATGCCTTATTCTTCCTATTTACATTAGAACCTATGTCCCTAATAACGGATTTCTGGGGGGTTTCACACTGACTGGCAACTCTGGTAACTGCAAGACAGTTACTTTATACAATGCTTGGACGTTTCACGTTTCACATTAAGATTTCACAAGCACACCATTCATAACCAACACATTAGCAACTCAGATCAATTCCCTCAAGAACCAAGACCTACTACAGATTGAGCCTTTCCCTGCGCCCTTTAGGTTTTATTTTGCCTTTTCCATTACATATTTCATAGGATCAATTTCGCAGCTTTTTTCAACACATTTTATGCAATTATTTCTCAACACATTTTATACAATTATTATTCCACACTACTTATTTTGCAAATGCAGTAACAGTTACTTATTTGTTTTGAACCGAAAAAATAAAGATTTCTAAAAAAACTCTTGTATTAGCAAAATAAATAAGCTAAAATATTAAATAAAATACCACTATTGGTTTAGGTGATCTGTGGTGACTTCAGGCGGCCTACCTTATTTTTAACTCGTTTAACCCCCGTGCCGCATCGAGGGTTAAAATTCCATGGAAAAAGTTGCTGCAGAAGAGTTAAAGGAGTTAATTTTAACTCGCACGCGAAAAGGGGTTGAGTTAAAATTAACTCCGTGGATTTTAACCCATTATGTGCTGGGGAATGCAGGTAGAGTTAAACGAGTTAATTTTAACCCCTTTTCGCGCGAGCACCGAGTTAAAATGCGTTTAACTCGTTTAACCCCAGCTAGTTAAAATTAACTCATTTAACTCTTTTCCTGGCGCGAAAAGGATCGAGTTAATTTTAACTCGTTTAACTCGCGCGCGAAAATGCCCTCAGACGCTCAGTGTCAGTCTACCTAAGGCTATATAATTATGATCAGTAGCTAACAAAACACTCAAACCATCTGCGTAATTTCGTAATAATTAATTTTGTAAAAGCAATTTCAAGTTAATATCAAATCGTACGCTTGTCATTGGCTTTTTGGTTTTTGGATCAATTTTTAGGCACTGTCGAAAGGTTTCCACTTTTCTTAGCGTTTCCGTCAGTTCTCCTGTTTTGACTACTATGTGTTTCGACGACCTTGAACCATTTTTCTTCTGTTTTCCGGTAGGTTGATGCTGCAGAGTTTCCAAATAGCTTTCCGGCGTATCTGTCTGCTGGCTTCGTCTGTGCCGACTGGTTGATCTCTAAAATTCATGTTTCGCAAACTTAAATTTACAACTTCAAACCTGTAACTGATAACAGTGACTAATGGAAAAGTTACTGAATGGGTTACTAAATAAATAGTTATTTAAAATTGTGTTAGCATCTTGCAATTCGTGGTATCGTCGTTGGTTAAACAGTCAATGTAAATTATCCCTTTTGAAGAGCTATCCGTTTCTTTAACCGTTTCTAACTAGTTTAATTACCAAAAGATAAGTTTCTGTCTAATTTCGGGGAGTGCGACTGCGATCATTGTTTATGCCAATCATATGCTTGACTTATTGCTTTATGTTTGTGAGTGTGTTTATGGATGAATTCATGTAGATTTTTAGTTATATATAGTTTAAATTGGTTGTCACGGTGCAGTTTTTCCTCCGGTGTAAAATTTCCCCCCGGAAAAACTACACCGGTGTGGATTTTCCCCCCGGAAATATTACACCGGTGTGAATTTTCCGGGGGGAAATTTTGCACCAATGCAAGAAATAATGCAGATTTCAGTTACATAAATTAAGTTTTGCTCATAGTTATAGCAACTAATAATGCTTCGATGATGGACTGTGATTAGCGTGAAACACCAACATTGTCTTTATTATAGTTCGATTCAGAAAGAAAATTAAATTGAAATTAGATATAAATAAAAATTCTTGAAAAATCGGATATCTTGTAGGATTAATTAAAATGTTTTATTCAACTGTTTTATTTCGCATTTGATAAACTTAATAAGGAAAAAATTCAGAAATAAATTCTAATCATTCTTAATATTTTGTTTTCATTTCTGAGTAAAACTAAATTAAAATATTGGAAATTTTAAAACAGAGCTCAAATTTTTAAGCAAAGACAGGTATAAATTCAAGTGAACTAAAATTTATTTTTAAGTTTATTTCAGAAATTTCATTCAACTAAATTGAAATTTAACTTTTCAATTTATAAATTGAAATTTCTGTAACAGTCTAAAGTAGTATACAAACCCGGGTTCTGGCGCAGTTAGCTAATAATACTGGCTTGAGTCCCTAAGCTATTAGCCTACCTAATAATACTGGCTTGATTCCTTGACGAATACCCTACCTAATAATACTGGCTTGAGTCCCTAAGCTATGTCTACTATCCTACCTAAGTAGTAATAGAGAGCACAATTGGGACCTATTTGGGTGCCCATGCATTTATTTGTTCAATCAGTACATACATTACAATACACACATTTATTCAATCAATATATGACCATATGCAAGTGAATGTATACCATCGTCAAGTATGTAGCGTTTGTCATCATAGGCGCTTAATCCTACCTTACATCGCTGCACAGTATTTAGCTGATGACCCTTTCTATCAATATTACTCATAATATGTCGTGTCCTGCCTCCATGCAGTAATATTCGCTTATAATCTTCGTGCCTTAGTCTGACTGACCTATTAAGTCCCTTTGCTGCTGTCTTATCATCACCTGCGCACCTGATACTGTACATCTTTGCCCTTAAGCCTACGAACTCACTAATTGGCTTACCCTTAACTTCATCCTTCATCTTGCCTATCGCCTTCTTGTTAGCACTGCTATAAAGTGGATGGTCCTTTGGGTAGTTGCTCGTGTCGAATATTAAGTCTATGTCCTCTCCCATATCCTGGTATATGTCAGGGGTTGTCACATGGTAGCAAAAGCTGTCAGTATCCATGTATAGTAAGCTAACGTTATCACCGTACTTGTGTCTCATGTAGTTATAGTGAAAGTTGTACATGAGGTATTTTGATAGTTCAAGTACAGTGAATCCCACATATACAGGTTTACATAGCTTTACTGTACGTTTCTGCATCTGTACTGCTACCAGGTCCTCTGAAAAGGCTTCACATGCCTTATACCTAGGGTTTGCAACTAACTTCTCAAACTTCTCTGGGCTGGTGACTAATCTCACATCTACATGGTTACGGACGTTCTCCATCGTTTTCCCGAATACTGCATTGTTCATCAGTTTGTAAAGGTCTTCTTCAAACTTACTTTTTGCCGCTGCCCTCTTAACCATGTTCAACTCAATGTAGGGCTTCATCCACGGCTCCTCCTCAAAGGTTACTCCTCTGTGTATCTTCCTAAGCACTAATCCCTGGTCTATATATTGCTCTAAGGTATGTTTGTGTACGATGTAACGAGTCTTATTGCGCAAATTAGGCACTAACTTCTCACACCGCATGTACCCTCCTTGCTCTTTGCTATACGGTGATATCATCTCCTCAGTGATAGTAATTCTCTCGGGTGCAAGTGGATAGTCATTGTGAGCGTTGTGTAGATGCTGTGGGTAGTCAAGGTCAACCTCTAGGACGCACGGAACGTCTCTCCATTGCTCTAGGTTGGTCATCCACCTAAAGTTGCGCACGGGTAGTTTCTGGACCATTGACCACCCATATAAGTTGTTCATGTCCACGTATGTAATGTATGATGTTGGCTGCTTAGGATTATAGTCCTCTAGCTGTGGGTTATTGGCCTTTGCGTACCGTTGGGCAACCATTGCCACCCCACCTCTAATACCATCTTCAAAGAACTTGTACATGTCTGGATCAGTCAAAAGGTCTAACTCCTGGCCAGTATACTTGAGGCAGGCGTCCCAGGCAAATGAAGGTAGAGTACAGTAGTTGCAAGGATCTAAACCATACGTCTTCAGGCTAGTTTTGCGAAAGTTCTCTACCACATCTGCCAATAGTAGGACATCTGTTCTCAAGTATTCGTCATGGTACTGTCCCATATTCTGAATGGTAAGCTCTTTCCACACAGTCTTTGCATGCTCGTAGTCTCCGACATCAATATCACTATCAGTCAGTGTACTGTGGAAGGCTTCAATAGGTGGTAACTAAGTCTCACTAAATCTATCCCATGAATCCATATACTCATAAGGATAAACTCCCTTTCTTCTCATTAGTGAAAGCTTATCTCCGTAGACGCTGGATGTGAATGTAAAGTCTTCATCAGTCAGTCCGTCTGCTAGTGTACCTAACGATCTATTCAGGAATTGGTAACTATCTATGAACCTGATACGCCACTCCTGTTCGCCATTCAGTTCAAAGCAAATGTAGTCTTCTAACCCCTTCGGTACACAGGTGATGTCTAACTTAAATTCCTTGCTAATCTTCCCAACCTCTTGCATTATTAGGTGTCCGTCCTATCGCCTTAGGTTATGGAACATTACAATCACTGTCCGACCTAGTTTATACTTTAGGTTACACCGCCTATGGGCATATCCCCGGAAGGTACCACAAATGTGACAATGATCTCTAGTCGACTCACCCTCCTGAATTGCTCCTTCACATAGATGGCATTTTGTCCCATGTTGAAGAAGTCGTTTGGGTAATTTCGGATACTTATTCAATCGGTCTTGAAACTGCTGACCTTTCTGTATGACTGTCCTGAGGAATTCCTGCACTGTATTCTCACCACGGTAAATCATTGGTTATCCTCTCACTATAGGCTTTCCTTCACAACACTGGAGTACATCTACTAACCCATATGCGCAAGGTTTGTGGTATTCATACCTGTTTATATACGATGAGTACGGGTTAGGTTGACAAGTATCTATCTTTTCTAGTAAACACTCAAAATCCGCATAAATTACGTAAGGTCGGATTAAACGCCTATGATCATTCTGAAATTTTAGTTTTGCTAACGATGGCATAACAGTTATCTGCAAGTTATCAGTACTACAAAGGTCCTGGTGCTGTTCAGGTTGAGTTTTTATGGAATATACGTCGGTGTAGGGATCATCTGGGAAAATATGACCTTGTAGACGGATCTTTTCTGGTGTGTTCTGATCTAGGTCAATCAGTAAATATCCATGTGGTCGATTAGTAGCATGATCAAAAGCCTCCATAAACCCTTTCACTCTACCAGGATACATTTGCCTTGCTAGTTTCAGACCTGGACAAGCTCACAATGTCCTGACCCACGTACTGCCATTGAGGAGGTGTCTCGTAAAGCATACAATACACTATGTCACGGGGACGAGCATCTGATCAGACGTGAATGTGGATTACCACCAAGACCTCATATCTACGAAATTGATGCAGTCAGGGATAAGATGAGAGACCTACGTGAATACAAAAAATGTCGCAGAAGTATTCAACCTATCTACAATATGTTAGACAGGCTAGAAGCAGAAATGCTTAAAAATCCGTGTTTTCAGGGCTAACTTATACCAAATGTGCAACTAATGTTATTCGTAACATTTCGTTTACTGTAAATTACATTACATCACATTAGTGTTTAATAATGGTTTACAGTGGTATGCAATACAATGCAATGTTTACTACACATTAGTGTTATCCAATACCATATAATAGTTGCTAGTGTTGTTTGCAGTCTTGATGAGTCCATGGGCATACAAACCATTCCGGAATTGTCCACGTTGTTCCTCTGTAGTCACCCAACCATTCGTTAATTACCACTGTCCGATTGTTACACTTTAGGGATGTGAGGAACATTACTGCGTCGAATCGCGCTGATTGAACGGTTGGGAACGTCTTCCGGCATTGGAATATTAGGGCATCGGTCTCCGAGCACAGTTTCCATGTAACAGTCTTCTGTAGTCGTTCACAGTCAAGTTCTTTCGCCAAGTCGTTCTGACCGGACTGCATCAGTGCTTCGTGAAGTAAGGTTGCGGAAACCTCACATTGCTTCAGTCTGAGTAGGAGATCAAGAGCTGCATAGTATCTGAGTTTGCCCTGAATGGATTCTCGGAAGTACTTTGTAATCCGTTTGTACTCCACCATGAAGTCTGCTACAGGCATAGGTTCCAATTTCTCGCAAAACAGTTCCAAATTAATCTTCTCCATGGCAGACGGATACTTGGGTTGGATAGTTGGTAATTTAATACCAGCAACCTCATGACATCACTTGCTTCCTAATCAACTATTTTTGCTGCATACCTTTATCAGGTTTCATTAAGAGTGTACATTTCGTGTAACTTTATATAAAAATGTAAATTTATAAAAGCAGCCTTTTGTAATATCGCCATATTAAAATTTCAGCTTTTGTACTAGCAATGTTTTGTAATGTTAGCATTTACAATGTCAAACGTTTGTGATATCAGTGTTTTGAAGTATTCGCTTTTGTCAAGTTTTACTGTTTTGCATGTAGTGCTAACTTCATGGGTTACTGGTAAATGTAAACTAGTGTGTTTGTTGTTTGTTGCTTCATGACATTCAAATTTTCTGTCTGTTACATTTCCTTATCACTAACTTATTCTTGTTGGTTCGCCTAACTTAACCTGAACACCTAGCTTTTGCCTTGCTACTAGCTTCAGAACTAACACTGTAAGTA
The DNA here is from genome assembly GCA_030248195.1 of Trissonchulus latispiculum. Classification (NCBI taxonomy): domain Eukaryota; kingdom Metazoa; phylum Nematoda; class Enoplea; order Enoplida; family Ironidae; genus Trissonchulus; species Trissonchulus latispiculum. The sequence goes on from JASAND010028747.1 coordinate 47,709, forward strand.
GTTTTATTTACACATACATTATACGTACAATACCCATCAACCAATAACATAACCTAGCATACAATACACAGTTACCAACATGTTTGTTACGCTGTCAACAACATATTTAGTATTAGGGCGTTGCTGTTGTGCCCATTCAAGTACATCCATTCCTTCAATATCATCAATCAATTTAGTCAAGTCTTTTCTATTGCCAATTAGCCTGGGTATCTCGAATAGGTTTGTATTGTTGCTTGCGTAGTAGTATATCTGTTCGTCAGTCAATCTTTCTCGAAGGATGAATCCAAAGGATATGTTCCATTTGGCCTTGTATTGCTGATTAAGGAATACTCGCTTAAGGTTGCCCCCAGTTTCATCCATATGCGTTCCTTCCAAACGGAAGTTGTTAGTTCGCAGGAATTTCTTGGCTATGTGATGATGAGTACGAATCCGTGCCCAGTTTCTGGCGTAGATATCATCCTGAGTGGGCGGTTCGAGGGGATCTTCAGGAAGTGATTCATCAATTTTAACATCCTGTGGAGGTGTTTCTTCTGGCGGCGGTTGATAGGATGTTTTCGGTTCTTCGACTGGTGAGTGAGCTACTGGTGGCTTGCAACGAGCGGTGTGACGACTTAGGTGGGATTTTCTGATGAATGTTCTCCCACATTGATTGCAGCGATGAGAGTCTGATTCACTATGTCGTTCTCTCTTGTGTCGGTTAAGGTTTCTCAATTCGGTGAATGTCTGATGACATGTCATGCATTCCAACAGTTTTCTCTTGTCCTGGCCACCTGGCATTAATTCTGAAATAAAACAACTCTGTCTTAGTAACAAACAAGTAGAATCATTGCCCACATTTGAGGTTACATGAGTCTTAATTTAACAATTAACTAGATTATACACTTGAACTTGCACTGCACACTTGCACTTACCTGCAGTTGTTGACATCTTGCTGGATCTCCAGTAATATGTATTTACTTAAAAATCCAATCCAACAAATTTATAGATCAATCAACTTTGCTTCATAAACAGTATAGATTTCATAAAGGCAATGTTATGGAGCATCTCCCAAAGTTCTGAACATTGATGTGAATATTAAATGAACATGATCTTATGAGTATATCGGCTGAATACGTTATGAACATGAACACACACCACATTTGTGAACAGAACGTTATAGTGTGAAAATTAATACGCCAAAAATCAACCACAAGCTTACCTCAAAACGTTGAGAGCAAACGTGTCACAAAAGTGGGAGCAAAAATGGTCACCCAAAAGTGAGAGCAAAAACGCCACCCAAAAATCGGGAGCAAAAACGTCACCCAAAAGTGAGAGTCAAATAGTCACCCAAAAGTGAGAGCAAAAACGTCACCCAAAAGTGAGAGCAAAAGTGTCACCCAAAAGTGAGAGCAAAAACGTCACCCAAAAATCGGGAGCAAAAACGTCACCCAAAAGTGAGAGTCAAATAGTCACCCAAAAGTGAGAGCAAAAACGTCACCCAAAAGTTGAGTCAAATCATCACTCAAAATTTTCACTCATCACATGCATCACCATTGGGAGCTAATTAGTCACCCAAAAGTGAGAGCAAAAATGTCACCAAAAAGTGAAAGCAAAAGTGTCACCCAAAAGTGAGAGTAAAACTGGCACCCAAAAGTTGAGTCAAATCACCACTCAAAAGTTGGGAGTCAAATGGCCACCCAAAAGTTGAGTCAAATCACCACCCAAAAGCTGAGTCAAATCACTACACGGAAGTTGAGTCAAATCACCACCCAAAAGTGAGAGCAAAAGTGTCACCCAAAAGTGAGAGCAAAAGTGTCACCCAAAAGTGAGAGAAAATAGTCACCCAAAAGTGAGAGCAAAAATGTCACCCAAAAGTTGAGTCAAATCACCACTCAAAAGTTGAGAGTCAAATGGCTACCCAAAAGTTGAGTCAAATCACCACCCAAAAGCTGAGTCAAATCACTACACGAAAGTTGAGTCAAATCACCACCCAAAAGTGAGAGCAAAAGTGTCACCCAAAAGTGAGAGCAAAAGTGTCACCCAAAAGTGAGAGAAAATAGTCACCCAAAAGTGAGAGCAAAAATGTCACCCAAAAGTTGAGTCAAATCACCACTCAAAAGTTGAGAGTCAAATGGCCACCCAAAAGTTGAGACAAATCACCACCCAAAAGCTGAGTCAAATCACTACACGAAAGTTGAGTCAAATCACCACCCAAAAGTGAGAGCAAAAGTGTCACCCAAAAGTGAGAGAAAAATGGTCACCCAAAAGTTGAGTCAAATCATCACTCAAAATTTTCACTCATCACATGCATCACCATTGGGAGCTAATTAGTCACCCAAAAGTGAGAGTCAAATGGTCACCCAAAAAATGGGAGCAAAATGGCCCTTGGCCCTTTTCAGCTGTCTGGTAAACAAATCGAAGTTTACAAAAAGTCTTATAATTTTTATAAAGCAAATTGGAATGATATGAAGCTTTTCTTACAAGATATCAATTGGAATCTTTTACTGAGTGAACACTTATCTATTGATGAAATGTGGGAAAATTTTCGTGCAAAACTTTGGCAATGCATTGACCTCTATGTTCCTTTATGTAGCTCGGTTACTTATTCACATTTCTGGTCTGTATCTACAACTAAGCTGCATAAAAAACAGAGGTTATTGCATGCGCGATTTCGACGTAATCCTACCGAATCAAATAAGTGTGCTTGGTTGAAAGCGGCAAAAGTGGCAAGGCTATCTAAAAGAAAAGATATGCATGCCCGTGAACTTAGAGTATTAAAAAAGCCAAATGATAAGAAATTTTGGAATTTTATTCGATCCCGTTTACGAGGTAGACCTGACATGCCATTAATGATGAAAAATGGTAGTCCAGTTTTTGTAGAAACAGACAAGGTTAACTATTTTAATGATTTTTTTCATCTGTTTTTATTAAAGATGATAATCTTAAAATAGAAAATTTACCTGTTCCTACTTCTTTCAAGTTTGACATAGCTATTACTACTGAATTGGTGAAAAAGCATTTGATGTCTATGCCTCTAAAATCTAGTTTTGGTCCCGACGGAATCCCTCAACTCTTATTGAACAAACTTGCCGATTGTCTTGCATCCCCTTTGTCGCAAATTTTCAGTAAGTCTCTAAATTCTGGTGAAATTCCTAAGGAGTGGAAAATTGCGAAAATTGTGCCTATTCACAAAAAGGGTCCTAAATACATTTTTGAAAATTACAGACCAATTAGTTTATTATGTTCATATGGAAAAGCAATGGAAGGGGTTGTTGCCGAAAGCACGTCCGATTTTTGGGAGCTACATAAAAAAATTACTCCGCTTCAATTTGGTTTTCGAAAAGGTAGATCTACTGTTATGCAACTTTTAGAGACTCATAACATCTGGACTAAGTCTTTGGACGCTGGCTTAAATATAGACGTGATCTTTCTTGATATTGCAAAAGCCTTTGATACCGTACCCCATACAAAGCTCATACAATGTCTTAGATCATTAGGAATACAGGGTAAGCTTTTAGCCTGGTTCGCTGCCTATCTGTCTGGCAGAACTCAGTTTGTAGAAATTAACGGCACTAAATCTAGAGTAAAACCTGTTTCTTCTGGAGTTCCTCAAGGTAGTATCCTGGGGCCTTTGTTGTTTTTAGCCTACATTAACGATATTCAGTCTGTACTGAAGCATTTTAATATAAGACTTTACGCCGACGATGCAAAGCTTTTTCTTTCTTTCTCTGACCCCACTTTAAGGGGGCGCTTCCATTATCGGGATTATTGTTGTAAAATTGGGACCGATTGCTCAATTTTAAAGAAATCCCAACTGAAGTTACTTTGGTTTGCGGGGCATGTTTTGACAAAATTTCAGTAACTGAGACCATCTGCTTGGCTAGCTACCATTATGGCTTAAAAAATCGAAATTTTATTAAAGCCCCAAACGATTAATTCGAATGCACTATGTGAAAGAGCATAAAAAGAGCTTTATAACGATGTGCATATCACTTCTGCACGTGGTTTCTATCAAAAGTTACAGGCGGTTGAATAATTGGCAAATTTACGTTGACCATTCTCATTTCGTTTAGCAAAGTAAAAACTAACAGTTCGAAAATGAATTCTAGAGGATATTTCATGATGCTTTTGTGTTGGATTTGTTTATTATTTTATAAAATGCACTACGCAAGTTATTAAAATCATAATATATGTGCAAAACAAAAGCAATTAGAGCGAAATTTTCCAATTTAACTTTCTCATAAATGCTTCGACCAAAGTTGCTCAAATTTTGCATGTACCTTTATTAAAGAGGTACGCAGGGGCACTTTTTTCATTTTTTGTTTAAACCTTAAATTCCGTGAGATATCGACTTCTAAAGTTTTTGAACATTTATAAAATACTCAAAATTGCACAAATCAAAAAAATGAAAGAAGTGCCCCTGCATTAGGTACGTTTATAGATTTGTGCAAAATTTGAGCTACTTTTATTTAGCCGTTAATGAGCGACACCATTTTGAAAATTTGAAATTATGCCTCTTGTGTAAAGTTGCAAGCCAAGCAATAAATTTTTCAAACTCAGCAAATTACTAGTACTTAGCACCAACTGTCGTTGCTGAAAATTTGAAAGAGATTGGTTGAGAATTGAATGCAAGAGAGCCGGTCCCGGTAATGGAAGCGCCCCCTTAAGCCGTGACCAGATTCAAGAAGATCTTGATAGGGTATTAAAGTGGACTTCGGACAGACAACTAAAGTTAGCCTCAAACAAGTGTTTTGTGATGCATCTCGGTTTTGCAAACCCTCAATTGCCATATTACTTTGGCCTGCATGAGTTGGAGAAAGTGCAAGACTTCAACGATCTTGGTGTTACTGTATCAAATAATTTGAGATCTACTTCCCATTTAATGCATATAACAGCAACTGCTTCTCAAAAAATAGGTTTACTTTTTCATGTATTTCAGACTCGTGATACTGACTTTTTGCTAAAAATGTATCTTGTTTATATTCGTCCTAAGCTGGAATATGGTTCTGAAGTATGGTCGCCGTATCATTTACAAGATATAGATTATATTGAATGTGTACAACGTCGTTTTACTAAACGTCTGCCAGGCTTAAAGAATCTAACATACTTGCAAAGACCCAAAAAGTTACATTTACAATCTCTAGAAGAGCGAAGAATCATTAAAGACTTGATTATGGTGTACAAAATAGTTAATAATTTAGTGGAGCTAAAATTTTCGGATTTTTTCCAAATTAACTACTATAACGCTACTCGAGGTCATCCGTTTAAATTGTATGTTCACCGTGCTCGTCTAGAAATCAGGAAAAATTTTTTCTGTGATAGAATTGTTCCAATTTGGAATTATCTCGATTCTGATACAGTTTGTGCCTCCTCGCTGTGTGAATTTAAAAGGAACCTGAAGAATGTATGTTTTAGTCAATTTTTAAGGGGACGGGGATTAGTAGTCGGATAAAAGGCCCACCCTGTTCCTGCCTTCCTATTCTACAATTCTACACTATCTGTTTTTGACGTTTATCTCTATATGTTATGGCCTTTAGACTTGACCTTGTATTTGCTCTTTTTGTTTGTACTAACTTTGTTCATTGGTTGGTGAATAAACCAAATTAAACTAAAATGGTCACGCAATAGCTCCTCAAAATCGGGAGCAAAATGGCACCCAAACAGGTCCCAATTGATCTCTCTATTACTACTGTCTAACTATTAAACGACAATTTTGGTGTTTCACACTAATCACATTTCATCATCAAAGCCCAATTAGTTGCTATAATTATGAGCAAAACTTAATTTATATACTGAAATCTGCACTATTCTTGCATTGGTGCAAAATTTCCCCCCGGAAAATCCACACCGGTATAATTTTTCCGGGGGGAAAATCCACACCGGTGTAGTTTTTCCGGGGGGAAAAATTGCAAGGGGGGAAAATCACACCGTGACATTGGTAAATTTCTGTAATCCCAGTGTTTTATCGATTATGATTCAGGTAGCCCGGTTCTGAGTTCAGTAAAGATCCTGTCCTAAGTTTTGAAATATGAAATCAAAGTTTAATACCGGACCTATGCTAAAATTTGAATATGAGTAATTTTCTATCCGGTTACTCTCAGTTAACACTCCCGTCACGTTGTAGTTTTCAAACTAACGGCACCAGTCAGTAGTTGCTTTTATGCTCATGCAGACGGTTTGTAACTTTTACCGCTATTGAACTCACTTTGCTTCTGCTTCTTCGGCTTCGACTGCTACGATTAGCACGGCTACTGCGAGGGGCAGAGGTTCTGGTTTGAGTTTGGGACCTGCTGGCACTTGATCTTAGGGTAGTTTGATTGTTAGTGCTTTGCGATCGTCCCTGTCTTCGTTCATTCCCCGATGAGGCAGTTGAACGGCCCGATCGAGAATGCGGTTTCTTTCTACTGGAGCCTCCTAAACACATCCATTAATCTCGATCTATAATCAAGAGTGTATAATAGCAAGAGTGTGACACTCTTACACTAGCATGTACAAATCATGCTAGGTATGCTCGGTGCGTTAACTCGGGAACCCCCGGGTTCCGAGGTCCGGGGTCCCGAGTTAACGCACCGAGCATACCTAGCATGATTTGTACATGCTAGTGTAAGAGTGTCACACTCTTACTATTATACACTCTTGCTATAATCATGTTTACATTTTTATCTGCTCAATTTTGAAAACCTCTGCTTTTTGTTGTTTCGTTTCGAGATCACACCTAAGAATACGTTGTTACCGGAGTGACAGCCATTTTAATGTTTTTTGGAAGAGGTTTTTGGACCAGAATCTTGTAGACAGTTTGGACGCTAAGTAAAGTGCATTAAGTATTTTCGCAATATTACACAATGTAAATTCGAACCTTTGCTGACTTTATTTCTTGTCTCTGATTTCTTCGGCATTTTGTAGATATGAACTGTGTATTGAGTAAAGTAGGGGATCTCATAACAGGTGAAAAAAGATTTTTACCAGAAATTTAGTTCGTCAAGTTTATGGGATCTCATCTCAGCCGCCATATTTTCCAGTCACGCCCGAAAAATTAAAACATCAGGTCTTTCTTTCTTACAACAATGGTTTGGTATATATACATGATATTATCCGACATAATTTCTGGGATGTCACAGAGATCTGCATGATTCAACATGTTTGATGGATTAAAAAATCCACAGTCGCAGTATTTTGACAAGTGCAAAGTCCAGCTTTCAAAATGGAAGAGTAGCAACTGCCTTAAACTGAAGTTAATGCGCAATTAAAATTTCTATGGTAGAAAAAATTGTAAAAAGCTGTGAGTAGTAGGCATTTTCGGGAGGCTTGCCGGCAGTTTGAAAAATGAACTTAAAACATATCTAACTCTACTTAGTTCTGTTTGACACATTTTCACTTAGCACATTCGTTTGGTCTGTGCTGACTGAGGCTGCAACATAGCGACATAGCTGTGGCTCTATATAAAGCACTAAAACTGAAGCTGTAAATATATGAAGTGTAAACTCGCCTTTGGGAAAACGCAATTTTAATTTGCGGCAGAAGTCGCATAAAAATTAAGCATCGTGCACTGCTAGCGTGCCAGTTTTCGCTTTCAGATGTAGTTGGAAGGCGATTGTTTCAGCGCCCTTTCTTTCTATTAGGCTCTGAAAGTTTTCTTTTTTAAGGAAGTACGTACTTGTCCAGCCAACAACCGCATAATAAATTGATCTCCCCCTTTCCCCTGTTTTCTTTCACCAATTCCTTCCTATAAATCTTTCTATCCTTTCTATGTATGCCGAAATTGAGGGGTTATGTACTATCCCTCAAAGATTTACTCTGGCGGTCTTAGCACACGAAAGTCGAGCACTCTCAACACTGATGTAAGTTTATGGCGCTATTTTTAGTACACTGTTATTCATAATTTATTGCTTTTTGATGATGCTGCAGTTCTGCACTTGAATTAACCCTGTTTATTAACACTACGAACTGCGTATCGACTACAGTTAGGTATCGATTTTGTTAATTGAAGTACTTTAAGTACATATAAACTAAGTAGCTTGAGCTTGACTACTTCAGTAACTAACCTTCCAAATTTTTGCTTAAATCTCCGGCTCCTCCAAATTGAAAACTAAGCAGTAGCTTTGATTTAGCGGGAGTGATAAAAGTTCCCTTCGCTACAGTGGCTAATACCAAGAGAACATTAGCCAATGGGCAAGCTCCCTGTTATCAGAGCAAAAACTATGCTCTGTTCGCTAACGGCCCACCCACCCCCGCAAACTAGACCCATCACTTTAAAGAAATTTAAGCGCTATATTTGCGTTCTAAGGCTCGAAGCAGACACAAAATTCGCTAACACACTGCTTGTGCTTTCGAGCTTAAGGGGGGGGGGTCCATTTTTGGGCCATTTTTTCAACTTTCTCCGATCTCGCTGATTTTCACATATGTTATTGTCCAAATGGTATATTTTAACGAGTTTTTAAAATTAAAGTCGTAACTCTTACAGTTGTCGAGTAATTTCACCTCAAAGTTGAGATTTCATGTGTTAAACATAGGAAATTTAAAAAGTTGTCACTTTTTCGCGTGCGCCAAAAAGATCTCCCGACAAACGTTGGTGAATCTGGACAAATTATACATTAAAATAACGCTGAAATGTTAAACTGCGGTACCCTGGAATTAGAATTTTAATTTAGGCCTTTAAAATTTTTTAATTAATTTCTGAAGGATTAAAATTTAACACGATTTGAGCATCAAGTCAAATTTTAATCCTTCAAAAATTAATTAAAAAATTTTAAAGGCCTAAATTAAAATTCTAATTCCAGGGTACCGCAGTTTAACATTTGGGTGTGGGTAAAACCCGGCCCCGGCTCCGGCCCCGGCCCCGGCGCACCTGGGTAAAACACGGCTCCGGCCCCAGCGCATGCATTTGTTTTAGGTGGGTAAAACACGGCCCCGGCCCCGGCCCCGGCGCAGGGTAAAACCCGGCCCCAATGTTTAGAAAACCCGGCGCAATTAAACACGTGCGTATACGTGTGTATTATGCGTGCAAATACAGAATACATTGTATTTGCGTATAACTTACGATAATGCAAACAGTATATATAATCCGTTGCAACAATGGAAAAGTATATATATACGCATTGTTTTGTTTTCCTTATGATTTTTTCACAGTTAAGTCACGCAATTACATATTTTTCTTATACATTGCGTTTAATGAAACATTTGCATTTAATGAAATAAATGCACAGCAAGTTTTGGATTTATTTTTACCATACGTCACGAACTTTTAAAATAATTTCACACAATATTTGGAAACAATACGTAATTTAAAAAGCATTCAAGAAGTTTTGCTGACATAGTTACACCAAATATATAAAGAAAATTGCGATAAATTTAAATTTTAACATTCAAAAATTATTAACTTGTAAAGTTTACTATGGGGGTCATAGGGATCGACCGGAACTCCAAAAAACCGGAACCGGAACCGGAACTGGCTTTAAAAAACCGGAACCGGAACCGGAACCAGGTCTTTAACACTACAAAATCGAAAATTTTTTCAGGCGTTGTGGACAATTTTTGCTCGATTTTTCGCTTTTTTTGTAGTTACTACAACATTGTAATAACGTTTGAATTTTAGTTTATATAGTTATTTCTTTTTTTTTTTTTGGTTTGGGCTCACCCACTTGTAGGCACACTTCGTGGCCCGTCAGTGGTGCTCTCCGCAGACCGCAGTCAAGAGACGGAGAGACGAAGATCATGGACAGAAACATGATCCCCAAGCAGAACTACCATACGGTTATTTCAGTCACGCCCAGGGCAACAGCAGTCGTTTATCCGACTGCTGTTGCCCCCCGCTTGGTAATAGCAACTATGATGGCGGAAAAATAATAGCCTGCTCGGTAGGCAAAAGGGGTAAAAATAGGCTGCAGAAGCGGAATCGTAAAGGAAGGCCGAGCACTCAGATAGGACAGATTGAAAAAGCGGTCTGAGAAGCTCAAAAATGCAAATAAATGTTTTGGTTAAGTATCAATGTTTAGTACTAATGATTGGAGATTTTTAAAATTTTGGAAAATGTAGAATTTGTTTAATAATTGTAAGTTTTAGGTTTTTTATTTAAAAATTCCATTCTACAGCAGCTCGTAATTATCTAATCTAATCCTAATCAAAGAAAAATAATGATTTTCCTCAGGATGCAATAGGGACACAGGGGGACCTTTTTCACCCCCCACATCACAGCCTGAGAACTCTAAGCTTTCAGTTTAAAATTTAAAGAAATTGCTACAACTTAGCTGGTAAAAATCCATTGAAAATCCACCATCCTTGAAATTAGGCGTTGATAAGTTGGACACAGGAGGGACCATGCACGCCTCCTGTGCCGTTGATCTTCTCTCTGAAACAAAAAACAAAATTTAAAATTATGTTCTTAAACTTACGTGAAGTGCAGCCACTTGCTGCAAAGCACCGGATCGTATCTCGTCCTATGCATATAGTTATTTCAATGCAATAACATGAAATTGCAATTTATTAAGAGAATTTCTAGTCATAATTAAAAAGTTTATTTTATTCAAAAGTCATTTAACTTAACTAGAGTCTCAAGAAAAGTTGCAGCGTTTTCAAATCACAAAATAAAAAATTATGCCGCCATTGACATTGGTTCTGGTTGTAATTGGTTCTTACAAAATATACTTCATATATTTCAAAACTATTTATTTTCATAAGTACCAACCATGAATTAATACAAAATGACTAGAAAAGGTTGCGTAAGACATTGCAAAGTAAAAACTCAACTCATAAACTACGCCTTAATCTTTACACATATGCGTAATTACAGACACACCTCTGTTATACTGCATAAGAATTTACACTATAAGTGCGCCGGGCTAGTGCGCCGGGCTAGTGCGCCGGGTTTTACCCACTTATTAAACTCTGTGTGCGCCGGACTGGGGCCGGGGCCGGGTTTTACCCATGTGCGCCGGGGCCGGGGCCGGGGCCGGAGCCGGGTTTTACCCAGACCCTAACATTTTAGCGTTATTTTAATGTATAATTTGTCCAGATTCACCAACGTTTGTCGGGAGATCTTTTTGGCGCACGCGAAAAAGTGACAACTTTTTAAATTTCCTATGTTTAACACATGAAATCTCAACTTTGAGGTGGAATTACTCGACAACCGTAAGAGCTACGACTTTAATTTTAAAAACTTGTTAAAATATACCATTTGGACAATAAAATATGTGAAAATCAGCGAAATCGGAGAAACTCGAAAAAATGGCCCAAAAATGGACCCCCCCCCTTAAGTACGTAAACATAGAGCGAGTGAGCATACCCCCGTTTCGAATAGGTACTGATTTGCGGGTTGAGTCACTAGGGTCTTACTGAACTGCGGGGGTGGGTCACTAGGGTCTGATTTGCGGGTGGTGGCCGTTAGCGAGCAGAGCATAGTTTTTGCTCTGATAACGTAGAGTGCCTAGTGGCGGTTCCTTGGTAATACATAATTATATTATTACGTATTAGTCTGTTAGCGTAACATGACACATCCTGTGCACGCCAAACGCTGATCCCTCCCTCGGAAATTGGACTATTGACAACCTAACTAAATCGTAACTAGTGAAAGGAGGAGAGGGATGTAGCGGAAGTGTTGTAATTCCTGTAGCGATTGACAACCACTTGCTACTGAAACTGCGCCCAATGGATAACGCGCCTGGCCTAACAAAAGCCAGTTCGTGGGGAGCCTCGCCAGTAACTGATGTTATGGGTCCGTCACGTTTAACTCGCCGTGAAATGTAGAGCGAGTCCGGACTAACGAAAAATTAGTCTCGGACATGTCCGAGACTAATAGTTTTTGTCTCGGACATGTCTCGGACAAGTTTTTGTCAGGACTAATGTCCAGACTAATAGTCCGGACAACGAAAATCCTTTGTCTCGGACACTTCCGAGACTAAAAATTTTTCGTCTCGGACATGTCTCAGACTATTTTTGTGTGGACAAAGGTCTAGACAATTTAGTCTGGACAAAATTATACTTGGAAGACTAAGTTGAATTAAGTCCGAGACATTTTAATTTAGTCCGGACAACTGTCTGGACACCAAGTCTAGTCCGGATAAATTTGTCCGGACAAATTCCAGGGGACAAATTTGTCCGGACAAATTCCAGGAGGTCTTTACACTTGAAAGTCAGTCAGTAGACAAGCTTGCTGCAGCGGTTATAGCCAATACTCGCATACTTTATAAACCTTCGTTTCAGATCCATGCGGCAATATGCCCTCAACGTCCCCATTGGAAGCTGTCACGTTCTAAGAACATTTTTTGTAAAATATTGTTTGCATATGTACTATGCTGAATGTTATAGGTCCGTCACGTTAAACCCGCCCTGATGTGTAGTCTCCCGATCGCCAAACGAAACCGTAAAGAGAAGAAAAAAATCGCAGAAGAACCAGATTACGTCCTGGCAGACTAATGTAGCGGAAGTGTTGTAATTCCTGTAGCGATTGACAACCACTTGCTACTGGAACTGCGCCCAATGGATAACGCGCCTGGCCTAACAGAAGCCAGTTCGTGGGGAGCCTCGCCAGTAACTGATGTTACACGTACACGTACCAGGCTAACCCTAAGTAAGCCCAAATGAACTACGAATAACAAGAGTTTAATATAGGCGCATTGGCCGGAAATGACTCATAAATAGATATAGAAATAGCAGGCATGAAGTACACATATACATAAGGGTGTAATAAAGGCCGTACTGGCCGGTCATACCATGCACAAATATAACAATACTCAGCGCACGTAGGAGCCACAAACGGGTGGGGAAAACCGGTTGTGATGACAAGTGCCATGTCTATGGCGGCAACCACCCGTGACTACATCAAACAAACAACTGAATGTCATAAACAAGGAGAGACTGAAGTGTCTGCAGACAAATATGCAAATTAGTCTGCAGACGAAGCAGAATATGTAAACAAACATCTTACACATATATGCATCTCCACTACATCTCCCCAGGGCTCACGGCGCGAGCTCCTGCGAGGGCATACAATAACAAAACAATGAAATAGAATAACAATGATATACTAGTAGAAACGAATAAATGCAAAAAATAAAGAACATTTAGTCAATACAAAAATACAACGTAGTGTTAACCTTACGGAGAAAATTGCCAAAAGCAAACAACAACAAGAAAATATATATGTTTGGTTATTTGAAGGAGAAACAGAAACAGATAGTAGTAGCGTACTGCTAGTGATAAAAAAACTAGTATAGTAATACTTCCTGTAAAACTCATGGGTGAGGAGAGATGGAGGTCTCTCCTGTGGGTGTTAATCGTATGGTTGTGGTTAGTAAGGTACAAATAATAATAATTAGAATAAGTAACTATAAATATAATGTTAGAACCACATTAACCATAAGGTACCTGACCTATGGGGAGAAAAATATGAAAAACCCCCAATGCCATAAAGTATTACCATAGATGTAGCAGTACCACAGTACAAACCAGTAGTTGGCATTAACCAATGACCAGGCAAGTAGCACAGTTAAACTGGCCTATTATGCATAAGAGAATGAAGCTCGTAATAAGTACAGGTATATATCTAACAAGGTGGCATAGATTAGAAAATGGAAATACAGAACTAAGCATAATAGTATTTAAGCGGCATAATAAGGAACAAGGCACCAATAAAAACATCAGTAGTAAAAAATAAGTAGTAACAGTGAATATTGGGGTATTCCCGGTTAACAACATATATTAATTATAGAGTCACAATAAAAGAAAGGTTAATATTACAGTTCAAATCCAGCTTGAGGGTTGATGCTACCGTAACGGAGACGGAATTTCCCAAAAGCAAAATGATTATCGGATTTGAAAAGTAAATTTTCAATGGCTGATGATAGTAAGTTCATACCGAGAGTTGCTTGAGCCAGTATTTTGCCACCCATAAGGTGATCGATCTATGAAGTAATAGAGGGGACCGGACTGGCAATCTGACTTACAGTCACGGTAGCCGCCGGATCATTCCAAAACTGGAGTCTAGGGCCGCCAAAGTGAAAAGCGACCACGTCGATTTGGCAAAAATGGCAATATAAGGCATGAATAGCAGCCATAGAAGTCAATCAGTTCATAAAACTGTTAGTAATTGTAGCGGAATCACGGACGGTGGGCGCGTGGAGATTAGCCGACGTGGTACGATCGTCTTCGTTGATAAACTCCAATTCTAGTAAGCCGTCCGCCACCGAACAGATGACGCTTCTGGTCAACTCATCTATTAGTTGACGCTGCTCATGATGAACGTTTGTAAACAGCGTTAAACGAAATTGTTCCAATAGACGAAGAGCCATTTGGCCATCGCTCGTTGAAGGTGACAGAAAGGCTCTGTGCCCTTTCTTCCGCCGTGACAGGTTCACTGAGCTCTCGAACCTCGACCAAAGGACGCTGAACAGGCAATACAAGGAGGTGGCCATCGAGGCCACCGGGATTGAATCGCTAAAAGTGCCCATACCAACCACTGTTTGCCGTTCGTTAGCATTTGCGGAGGTGTTGGTTCGTCAGAACCGAGTTTCACGCCAGCTGGTTGCGTGTCGCCGACAACTACGCCCGAGAACGTACCTTCGTCGAAATCAGACGCTAGATTCGCGACCAAGATAGATTGTTCAGTCCCCGAA
>JASAND010028748.1:0-22953 GCA_030248195.1 Trissonchulus latispiculum
AAGCTGGTTTCAATCATTTTAGGCGCTGACTAGATTCCCTATTCTGCACCAAAAAGCTGGTTTCAATCATTTTAGGCGCTGGCTAGATTCCCTATTCTGCGGCAAAAAGCTGGTTTCAACAATTTTCGGCGCTGAGTACCCATTAATCTGCACGAAACTATTGGCATTTTTCCGCTTTAGCAGCATTTCCCTATTCTCCCCTTTAGCAATGACCGGTAGGGCATTTTTGTTACTAGTATATTTTCAAATTTTCGGACTTTGACCATCTGTAAAAATCGAACCAGATCGAAATTCGGAAAAAACATTAACTTGCTGCGTAAGTACGATTGCCTGGATCATCAAAACTAATAGAGAAAAAATTTTCCAATGGGCCGTTCGAAAAATCGAGTTTACACAAAATGGAAAAAACCCGTTAAGAGAAAGTCGATTTTATTCATTGTTCATTTTTCCGGGCAAGTTTGGTATCATTCGAAAGGTCTAGGCCTGGAGAGTTCAAAAATGTAAATTTTAGTTCTAATTCAGTACCGTAGTTATGCCTAATTAGCACTTTTCCAAATCCGCAAACTGCCTTTGTAGCTCATGCTTTAGCCCTTTCTTCATGGAAAAATATGTGAACGGCCAAACATAGCCATGGTAGAACCCTCATTTTCGGATTTTGGCTGGAACTTCTTTGGGCCAGATTTCTGGTAAGTCTTTAGCCAGATTTTTTGGCTAGAACTTTATGTCATCGAACTTGGCGACCAGTTACGGGTCACTCAAAACTCAAAAAATCAAACGTCAAAATTGGCAGCATCAGCAAAATTTACATGTTTTCAAAATATCAAGTTTGTTTGTTCACTAAACAATTTCAGAAAAAATAACAATAGGGAAGGACGACCGTTTTTTCAAGAAATTCTGCACCAAATGAAAATATATCGTGAATAGAAGAATGCGGTGGCAACGCGTGGTGCAGTATAGTCAAGCGGGGAAAAAACCCACTTTTCAGATTTTTGGCCAGAACCTTTTAATGGTTTGACATAATATCGGAATGCTGATTATACAGGTAGCTAGGCATAGTCGTAAGCTTTCTTATGAGCTATAGAACACCTCTCTAGGGTGTGCCGTTAGCGAGAAAAATTGTCCCAAACTGGCGGGAAAAAACCCACTGCAGGAAAAAACCCATATGCGGGAAAAATCCACCCCAAAAAATTTTTGGCAAGCTGCCAGGAGCATTTCTAACCATTCCAAATTAAAGAGCGGGTTGTATTTAGTACAACTGCATCAAAATATATTAGTTTTTGTACTAAAATTGAGGTCATATGGTCATTTGAAAATGTTGTATCTTTAACACATATAAACATAGGCAAATTTTGGAAATTTTTTAAAATTGTTTATTTTCGGCAGTTTAAGCATCCTATCGTGTAGAAAACGTGTTTTTCTTGTATTTAGAGCCAAACTAGACCCATTTTAAAGCAAAAATAAGCATTTTTGGTCAAAATTGAAATTTTGGCTTGAAATGGCACCGTGTCCGATTTAGACCCCCTGGACCACCCATAACAGTACGAACCCAGGTAAAACCTATACCAATTTAATCTATAGGGTCTATTAAACAAATGTATGTATTGGTTTGACCTTTTCGGTCAATGGTTAGGAAAAAATTTAATTTTGAAAAGTGGGTTTTTTCTCGCCGTGGGTTTTTTCCCGCCAACTCCAGGTCACCCCCAGGTCGCACCAGAGGGGTCAGAGCAGTGTGACATATATCATCATGAAGCGCAACAGATGCCCTACAGTTACATATAATCCGCTTTGGTCTAAGTCTTTCCAGTAGTTCAGGGTGACCCGGCAAATTTTTCCAAATTTCGGCACTTGGTCGGACCAAAATTTCCAAAAATTTCAAAATCCCAAAAAATTTGCAGGGAAGCAGTGGGAGCTACCATAATACACCCTCCAGGGTTATTTTGGATGCTCTTCATAGGCTATTAAAATCCTAGATAGCTCATACCGGTAAGCCCACACTGGGGGGTGGGTTTTTTTCCCGCATTGGCGAGTGGGTTTTTTTCCCGCTTGACTATATATAATAGGCATCTTTTAAATAACCATCTTCCGGTAAAAATAAGCAAGGCATATACAAGCTGTCTTCATGTAAGCTGTCTTCATTCGAAAGTATTTGAAAGTAAGTTGTAAGAACTTTCGGGGGAAATCGTAACAGAAATGGGGAAAAGCGGGTGACTCATAGCTCAGCTCTAAATTCTCTTCGTCTTCTCTATACCCGAAAGCCAAAACTTCATAACTTAGGATTCTGCAAAATACGTTAATCCACAAAACCTTTTAGCAGATGTCGCGACAATTTCGCGAATGCCGCACAACGTGCCGCACAAAATTTCGCGTGCGCTCGCGACATTTCGCCAGATATGGGACTTCGCTTCAAACGCACTTTGGAATGAGCTGTACTGTACGTCTAAAAGCTTAAATTGGTTAACATTCGATCATATCTGGCACTTCAGGAATGTTTTGAAGCAGTTCTGGACTATCGGAAGAAATCGGAAAAATAAAAAAATTTCCGGTAAAACCCAACCCAGCTACTTGGGTTGTTGGAGAATATTTTTAACAGCTCAGCCCTATGTAGTGGCATTTTGTTTGGCACTTTTTCAGAGTTTAGTGGAAGAGCGCCTGGCCCTGAAGTTTCAAGAGTGGCGCTGCTATCAAGAGACCAGGCTGCTGTCTCAGTCAAAATCCCCGCGCCCCACAAAGGCTATCGGCGCCATACGGTCTCCGGGTCAAGCGAAACAGTCGCAACAGCTGCCGTCGGTTTTTCGCAGTATCTCGGCCTCTCTCATGGATTCCAGTGCCATTGAGTATGTTTGTTTTGGAAAAAGTTAGATTTAGTTAATGAGTACACTAAAAGGTCTAGGCTGATTTGCTTTTCTGTTCTTTCTGGAGGAGGTTAAAGTTTAGTGGTGGGCGCAGGATTGTTATCTGATTTGAAAAATGCAGCCGGATATCCGTAATACATTTCAGACAAAGTAATGAAAGGTTCCTTGACGAACAGTAGTGAAATATTGGGAATATGTTGCGAAGAATTTCCGAAAATAAATATTTCTCAAATCTTAGACTATAGCAGCGTGTTGATGATGGCAGTTCAGTGATAAATTGACAATTAATTTGAAATTTTGAAAATAGGGTATACGTATTTTAGGTGTAGGTTTTTATTTTCATTTAAACGTAAATCTATGTATATGTGTCCAATAAATTTTGAACTTTTTTCTTTCAGAGCAGAAGCCAAACTGTCACAGCGTCAGCAGCTGGTTCGTCATGAGAGTGCCAGTCGGCTGGCTGCCCTGGAAACCAGGCTGTCCTCTGGAGGGTCCACCATTCCACCCGTAAACGGTTCCACCGTCCCCACCACCACCACCTCCACTACTCGACTGAAGCGTGGCTCCTCCCGCGAACCCCCGCCCACCTCTGCCCAGCCTTTGGCGTCGTCTCTGGACAGCCAGCCATCACCTGGGGGCGGATTCTGCCCAGATCTGCCCACCTTTGGAGGACCGCCTGGGACTGGTGCTGGGGGTGGGGGGACTCGGCGGCCGTCCGGTGACCGGCCGATTGCCTCGGCCGGCCGACGGATGAGCAGCGGCAGTAGTGGCGGAATGGCGGCTGCGGCCGCACCACGGCGCCGTTCCAGTGGGGGTGCCACCAGAACCACCGCAGCACCCGCGGGTGGTGGTGCTGTAGCACCACCGCACCCGGCAGTGAGCACCATCTCCCCACCGCCACCACCGTTGTCCAGTAGTGGTCAGTCGACCTCAGTCTCCCTACTGACCATCACCAGTATTCCAGAGTCGGGGGGTTCGGCCCGACAGTCCCTGGGGGATGAGGAACCAGTACACTCCAGCTGCTCTTCTGATCGGTCGGGTGGTCCGCCAGCCCCGACGCGCCCTGAGGCTGCTGACCAGTATGAACGATTGGCGGCTGCTCAAGAGTAGGCTACTTTTTCTTTAGCTTAGGTTTTGGGTTGGAGCTGGTAAAAGTGTTTCTAGTTGTCTGGGTTTATTTTAGGCGAAAAATGTGGGGGGGGGATAAAATAGTCTAAAAATGCCAAAAATACAGTAGCAATAGCATGTTTTCTACAGCTACTGCTATAACTAGCTAAAAAGTGCTCTGAAATTGAGTTTGAGTATATACCAAAATAGGCGATTTTGGCCAAAAAATTACGTCGAAATCGGAAAATTTTTGAAAAATTCAACCAGAAATCCTTAAAATTTGGCATTTTCTGGGCACCTTATTGTCAGTGGGGGGATACCCGAAAAGTGGTGGGAAACACGAAAAGTGGGGGGGGCGCCCACCCGCCCCAGTAGTGTAAACCCTGTTTGTGAGTTTTGAGATGGTTGCTGTGCGAAGGACGCGTTAGATTTGATTTTACATTTTTTGTGGATTTTGTGGGTAATAACAGTATTTCTTCCATACTAATTTACTCATTCAAGATTGGAAGAAGACTTGTGAATTATTTCTGCTCTGGGAAATATTTTAGGGATTTTCGAATTTTCTACTGATTGCAAGCCTGTGACAGTATAGAGAGTGCAAAGAGAGAGAGAGAGAGAGAGAGAGAGAGAGAGAGAGAGAGTGTGTGTGTGTGTGTGTGTGTGTGTGTGTGTGTGTGTGTGTGTGTGTGTGTGTTTCAACTTGTATTTTTATTCCAAAAAACTTTCATTTACTTTTCCGCTTTTTTCTTCCAGACTTCACCAACTGTTTTCCTGTGTGGACAGTCATCGTTCGGAGATTCTGTCTTTGCTGGCTCAGCATCGTTTCCAGCCCAATCTGGCCAGTCTTGCGGCCATGGTCAGCGATGGGATTCAGCAAAAGCTGGACCTCATTGCGGCCCAGTTACAGCACCAGACAGTAGCACCATCTTCTAGTGCGGCAGAAGTGGCAAAAGTAGTCCCGCAGCACCCACAGCAACTGACAGCACATCTGCGTGAACTGAAAGTGCAGGCTGAACGGGTTCTGGTGCTAGCCAGTGATGGTAAGATCGAACTTGCAATTGCTATAAACTTGTTTTATGGAAGAATCTTCGGTTACAAGTTGTCTATCTTTAAAATCTGTGGCGTTTTGTGTAAATTTTAGTGGGTTGTCTTTTGTTGTCTAAAATTTGTCTGGGAATCTATGCGCGTCAAGTTGCAAACTTGTCCGAATTTGCGTGATTTATGACTCCATTTCATTTCTATTATTATTCTGTCATCATTATCATTTTATGGTTATTATTTTATTTAAGAGATTTGGTTTTGCTGATATACAAGACTATTTTCCTGTGCCACAGTTGTATTTGGAATTTCTTTTTTCTGTTTTTCTAGAACCAATATCCCCCACCCCCGCTAGCCCTGCCGGGGTCGAGTCCCCAGTGGGATCACCTTCTAGCCCGTCCCGCTTTGGACCTAATGTAGGGTCACATGCAAAGCAACAGCAGCAGCAGCAGCAACAACAACAACCGCAAACCTCCACAGCAGCTCTAGATCAGTTTCAATTTTCCTTGCCAGGCACCGGCTCGTCTGCTCAGTCTACGGCTAAGGATTCAGCTAAACCCATGACGACAGCTGAAACCGTTTCTTGGACCCAGTCGTCATTGGATGACGTGTCGTCACGGAGGTCAGATGTTGTAGTCTCTGGCAGTAGTGACCTGGCCGCCAGTGCTAGTGCAGTTGCAGTGGACCATGGTCAAGGTTGGTACATACAATTTTTTTCCATTAATTTTTCTGTTTGGATTGTGGAGGGTGGAGGGTGGGGTTGTTTTTGGTAAGGCAAACTTCAAAAATGTCATGACAAACTGTTCAGAACTTCGCCAAGTTTTGGGACCGGGCGGGGCCCGGCTGGCCCCGTTGCATTCCTTCTGCGTATGTAATGTATGTGCAGTGAGTGTGGATGTATGTAATTATATATGTATTTATGGCTGGGTTTTCTTTGGTGGTTTTTCTTTCTTCTTTTCTTCCCCCCCCCCAATTTTTCCCACTCACTATAAGGTTCCCCCCACTCACTATTTGCTTCCCCCCACTCACTATAAGGTGTCCAGAAAATGCCAAATTTTAAGAATTTTGGGCAAAATTTTCTTCGCCGGAATTTTTGGTCAAAAATCGACTATTTTGATACTAAAACTTGATTTTTGAGCAATTTCGAGTTTAGTTGTAGCAGTATTCGTAGAAAAAACGCATTTTTTTACGGTATTTTGGCATTTTAGCCCATTTTATACCTCCCCCCCCCCCACTTTTGGTCCTCCCCCCGCAAGTGTTCCCACTTTTTTGACCTAGAGAAAACCCAGTATGGTGTGTATATATACTTATTATGTTTATGCATATGATTAATTAGTTTATTTTATTTGTGTGTCTAGATGAAGCCATGAAGCAGTTGAAGAATTTTGTGACAGAGCGTGGTCTGACCAGCTACCAGGGCAGCCTAAAATTGTTGGCTGAAATCAAACAGACTACGACAGAGTTTGTCTCAAATCCTCAGGTATGTGCCAACTACGTCCGTATAGGTAGAAGAGGCTGTTACTGATTTGCCGCCCAGAGAAGTCGTTTTGTTGAATTTTGATGTTTAAATTCTGGCCTTTGGTGGGAATCGAATAGACAGTAATTACTACAAAATAATTTTCCTGATTTTTGGTGTGGAAGAGGTCTATTTTTCACTGCTAAGACAGAATTGGAACTAATAGCTTGTCTTGTATACTCTAAATTAAACATAAATGTCTTTTGAAACGCTGTGAAGAAAATCAGAACCAAGAAGAAGTCATATTGTTTGTATAATATAAATGTACACTTTTCATTCACGATATGCAAGAGCAACTTTCACACCTTTCTGTGTATTTACTGCCTCGTAGTTTAATGTTGTGTTGTTTTTCTTTATCGACTCTCTATAGACCAAATCACTGCGTCTCAAACTGCAACGCAGTCTGGCTACGGCAGTCAATACTCTGAGTGCAACCAATCTAGCGCAGACCCTACAGCGAATGCACATCATCCTCAGACCGATTGCTGGAGGGTCGTCGTCTGCCCACACCCTACCATCTCCTGAGCTGATGTTCTCGCTGGAACTGCTGGCCGCACGACTTGTGGTATGTGTTTGGGTATTTTCTTTACAATTTTTCAGGGAATTTTCAGGAGGGCCCCCCCCCCGAAGTCACCCTCTCCCGTGATTTTTTACTTCCCCCCTTCCGGGGTTTTTTGGGGGCCCAAATTTTTTGCCAAAATAGGAAACTTTTCCGGGTTCGCCGGAGATTTTTCGTCGAAATAGCTATTTTTAGCGTTTTTTGAGAAGTTTTTGCATTTCACCATGCAAACTATGTCGACGAATGCCATTGTTTTGGCTCATTTTTTTAAAGAATCCCCCCCGAAACTTTTTTTCCACCCCCGGGAAACCCCCCTCCCGGGTAAAACCCCTAGAAAATAACCTGAGTTTTTTCTTTTATTATAAACATTTGACAGTTATATTTTGTTGTTGCAATATATTGGTAACCGACAACTATTGACAAAAGTATTTTGAAACAAAAAAGGGGGTTTTAAACAGAACAGATTTTGTGTCCCTGTTGTGCTGTCTGTATGGTATTTCATTTTCTTATTCTTCTTCTTTTCATATTCATTTTCTACTTTTTCTTATCTTCTCCTTTTCTAGCGACAGGCCGGCGAGGTAACCTCAGCCAATCCGGACAGTGCCTACCCGCTGGCTTATCTCACTGTTCACCTGTGTCGTCATTTTCCCAGCCTAAAGCCGATTGTTCTGGCCAGCCTCCATAGCGCTACACCGCTCCTGGTCCCGTTCTATTTTCCCCGCTCGGCCGGTCAGACGGAAGCTGAATACTTGAGGTTCGTCTGTTTTTCCCTTATTGGATAGTTGGATTGGTTTAGCGCTCACAAACCAGAGGGTCCGCACCCCCCCCCCCTGGGTTTGCTTTACTGGAAGGGGGGTGGAGTGGGGCGTCCCCCTCCACTCGGCCCTACCCCTACTTTTTGGGCTCCCCCCTTCACTATAAGACCCAGAAAATGCCAAATTTTAAGGATTTTTGGTCAAAATTATCCGGCTTCGCCAGAATTTTTTGGTCAAAAATTGTCTATTTGTTGGTACTCAAACTCAAGTTTTTGTGCACTTTTTAGCATCATTATGGCAGTATATGTAGAAAACAGGCTATTTTTTACTGTATTTTTGGAATTTTTAGCCTATTTTACCCCCCCCCCCACTTTTCGACCTCCCCCCACGTTTTTTCGCCTAAAATAAACCCAGTCCACCCCCATTGGCTGCCAGAAGTTTTTCCTATGATTTTAGTGTAAATCCTCCTATTTTTTTGAAAGATTTTTGCTCCGCCCCGTCAGTGTTCTGGATAGGTTTCTGCTATAAATCCTCCAATTATTCTGCTATCATAAACCGATTATCTGGCTATATTAGTCTTTGCTCAAGTAGATTTTTAAAAAATTCTGACAAAAATTCTGACGTCAGTGTTTTTGGTAGACCATTGGGGCCAGTCCTGTCGTGTGTATGTGTGTTGAAGTTGATTCTTTTCTCCTGTTTGTACTTTGTACCCCTGGTTTTTCAGATCACTCAATTACAAGTCGACGAACTGTGACAGTAGTGGTACTGTGGTGGAGGACCATGTGGACTATCTCAAACGTCTGTCAGGATATCTGAGATATCTGGGCGCCCTAGTCACGGTCATTCCTTCCTATACTGCTCCGGACACTTTTACGTACGTAGTTTTTGGTAGTACAGTTAAGGGGGGGGGCTACTTGGGTCGAAAATTCTACCCTCACCGATTTGGCTCAAATTGTGCTCATTGATAGTCCCTAGGGCCCTACACAATCCATTGAAATTTGGGGTGATTTCGTCCAGGAATAAAAAAGTTACAGCCATTCAAAATTTCCAATTTTTATTGAAAATGGCCTAAAATCGGGACTTTAGATTTTTCGCTTCTGACAACGATAACTTACTCAAATCAAACCCGTTTGAAACGTTCTATAGCTGATTTTGTAGCTAAATGCAATATCTAAAACTTGTCGAAGAGCTTTTTCCTAAGTTCGGTTTCTAACCTTTGCAGTAATCGTTTCTGTGACACAACCCTACAAACACAGAAATTGAAAAATCGCGAAAATAACTTTTTTAAATTTTGACCGATAACTTTAAATCGCTGCAAAATGGACGTTTGTGCCAAGAAGAAAAGTTTTTTAGAATTGAAAAGGCTATCGATTGATGTAGATATGCATATTTGTGAATTTTGAAAATTTTTGAAAAATGTCAATTTTGACTTATTTTTGGGGTTGTCTCACAGAAACGACTACTGCAAAAGTTAAAAACCGAATTTAAAAAAGCTCTTCGACAAGTTTTAGATATTGCATTTAGCTACAAAATGAGCTATAGAACGTTTCAAACAGGTTTGATTTGAGTAAGTTATCGTTGTCAAAAGCGAAAAATCTAAAGTTCCGATTTTAGGCCATTTTCAATAGGAATTGGAAATTTTGAATGGCTGTAACTTTTTTATTCCTGGGCGAAATCACACTAAATTTCAATGGATTGTGTAGGGCCCTAGGGACTATCAATGAGCACAATTTGAGCCAAATCGGTGAGGGTCGAATTTTCGACCCAAGTAGCCCCCCCCCTTAAGGTGCTGGTATCCTTTTGTGCAGTGCTTTTGTGGTGATTTTTCGAAACGCTATAACTTTCGCAATTTTGGGAGTTGGAAAGAGCTTTATACATCGTTCTAAAGCTTATTATCTGCACATTAACATGAGCTTACGAAACTAGCAAAATTGGCAAAAAATAGTAAAAAATTTCCGTCATGCTGACACCTGACAGACTGAATATAGACCAAAAATTTTTGAACATCGATTTCTCAAAACTGTATGATCGGCCAAAATTTCTTCTTGCGCCATGATATGAAGGACATGTGGGCTGAGGGACATTTTTTTGGATTTGACTCAACAAGTCTCAGTACTCCAGAAAATCCGGCAAATGCGCGATGACACGAAATTTCGTAACTTTCTATTCAGTTTTCTCACAACTGGAGATGTTTTAGCTCAAACCAAGAAAAATGTCCCTCCGCAATAGGGCGAATTTTCATTCAGCCAAAAATCACGCGATTCTATTGGGTAGTTTTTGAGAAATCAATGTTCAAAACAAAATAATCCCAATTTTGCCAAAATGGTTTTTCGGCGAATTCTCTAGCTTAAAGCAACGAACTCCAGCGAATAGGTATTGATAAAATGCGCAATTGGACGGTGTATCGATTAAGTATAAATAAGCCGAAATTGTCTGTAAGATTTGGCAGTAATTTTGAAAAAACTGATTTCTTCAAAAATGGCCATTTTTTGACCCCAAAAATCGTTTTTGGCTTATACTGCCTTAAGCACAAGAGGTAGCGCAAAAGTTGTAAAGGCAAAAATGTTCATTTTGGTGCCCTCTTTCCAGCTATAACAACCAATCCGGTGCAGCGACTATGTACTGAGAGAATAAGGGCAAAAACCAAAACTTTCTTATCTTTATACCTAAAAATCCGGGACTGGTCCCAGAATGTTAAAGAGCACGAAAATAATTTATTTGGTAAATTCCATCCACTTTTATAAAGAATTGAAGCTTGTAGGGTCGAATTTACACAAAGCGATACCGGGGGGGGTCGCTTTTTGGCCGATTTTTCGACCATCTTCGATTTTGCTCATTTTCACATATTTTGTAGTCCCAATGGGCCCTCAAAACAGGACAGGTGCGTTTTGCGTAATATTGCTTCAATCGTTCTGTAGATCCCTTCAAAGGTGACCTCGACATGTGTTAAACATAGCAAAATGAAAAAGTTAGGTTAAAAACGTTGTGGTAGAAAATTTTTTCGCTGTATGCAAGATACAGCGCTGCAACCTTGTTGTACATGTTAAGGACATACCAGAGAGTGCAAATAACCCTTCTGGAACAATTCTGTTGAGTGTCATATTCTGGCGATTTTTCAAAGTCAAAATTTCGGAAAATTGGTGCTTTTTGTACCACGAAAAACAGGACCAGCAAAACATTTTCGTCTCTCCTGCACGATTGGCAAAAGCTACAGAAATCGCTTATAGATAGTTGCACTCTACGCATACACGGAATTCTTATGACAGTACTTGTGACAGTAGTGCTGTGCCGGCCGTGTGGTTAAGGCGTTCGACTTCGGATCCGATAGTCCGAGGTTCGAATCCCCGCTGCCACAAAGCTTTCACAAATCCCCTTGAGCAAGGGACTAAGCACATATCGGTTCGCCGTGAGCTCTAGCCAACCCAGCTATCCATCCGTAAATGGTCGGTAAGTGGGTACGACTATTGTGGGAAGGTAACAGGGGTCCGTGTAGGGCTTAAAGCCTTGAAGGGCCGGCCCCCCTTCCACGGATGCAGTCATCAATTGAGATGACACTCCTGGCTCTACGGCTGTGTATCCGGGGATGAGCACCGGCACCCCTTGTCCCTGAAGCAGGGATGGAGATATTCTCCAGGGTTCACCTTTACCTTACCTTTAGTAGTTGCGAATTTCTACCGTGTGTAGTGCTCTCAACTTGCCACAAAATCTGCTAATTTTGCCAAAAATCATCATTTTCCTCAATTTTCACGTTCTTTTAATAATTTCTCACTCGTTACCCACTCGAAAGTCACCAAAATTGGTATATAAAACTCTCAATGCCTGCCAAACATGGTAAAGGCAAATGCTTCAAGGTAAAACTTTTCTGTCGTGTCGGCTCCTTTGATCTCTTATAGGTCACAAATGCCAATTTTTAAAATTCACAAAATACAGACAAATTGGGTGTTATTCGATAGCTACTGACGAGCTGAACAACTTTTCTAATAGAACTATGTGTCAGAAATGTAGTATCTGAAAGTTAGAGCAAGTTAAACCTTCAGGGCACAGTTAGATGAAAAAGGCTCAGTTCACAATTGAAGAATGTACTGTGAACCACTGGCTGGATACCCCGGAGTTGTTTTAGCATTAAAATATTAGCCAACCTAAAAAATTAATTTGCAATATTAGTTGACCCAAATTTCGCTGCCGTTCTGTCTCAACATGACCTTGGAGGGCAAATCACAGTGATTTTCAAGTTTTCCAACTTTATAGCTGTATATCTCTGCCACAGTTTGATTTCGAACTCTATTGTTTTGTCTTGTTTTTGAGAACATATGTACCTATATTGTGTGTGAAAATGAGCGAAATCCGTGTCTATCGATTTTGGCCCAAAGCGACCCCCCCCTTAAATGCTTTTTTATCAGAAAAGTCATTTTTACGGATTTTTTAATTCACTCCCGAGTTGTTTGAAGTATGGTATGTCTCCTTGTGTATCTGCTGCAATTGGCCCGCTTCCCCCATTTTTAGTCACTATATTGCTGTTTTGATTGCCCGAAACAGTTAGCAAAATGTTTTGCTTGGACAAAAATTCGCTAAATAAATGCCACTGTGGTTTCTGGTAAAAAATAATGTGGGGCGGGATTCTATGTAACAGAAACTTTAAGCTTTCGCAAGTTGCTACCAAGCTTTCGCTCGTTTTGTTTTGTGTTGTGTTGTTTTTGTTTTTTGTTGTTTTTCACGTTAGTGTTGTTTTTCACGAGTAACTCTCTGAAAGCCAACAGACCAAGTCTAAAAATGTTCGTGTTCTTAAAAAATACAGCGTTCGATGGCTGGTATTGGTTTTTGTGAAAAAATGTGCGGCAAAATTTAGAATAGTAACTCAGCTTAGCGGGAATTATTTCTCCAAAATTTCCCTGTAAACCCAGTTTTTACTATTTTATTATTCACATTTTCTATTTAGTTTAATTAATTTTTTCCTCGTCTGCGCTGCATTCGTCGTCTCTACTTTTCAGATTCTCTCTTACTGCTCAGCAGCAGTCTAACAGCAGTTCTGGACGAAATCAAAGTCATTCCAACACATCCCAAAATCCCTTTCATATCAATCTTGTTTGGGACATCTTGAAGGACGTGGTCTGCCTCCCACCCCATCCCTTTTACTCTGCCACCATAATTCATGAACTGATTATGGTATGTAGTATATACCTAATTTTTGTGTGAAAGGTTGACCTCAGGATTGAAAGATGTGAAGAAAAGTGTCCAGGGCGTGGGGGGATCGAACCACCGACCACCAGAGCGGTGATTTAATACTCTGCCGCTCCGCTATGCCCTCCACTCTATTGCTGATTCACAATTAAAAACGAGTACTCGGCTTGAGTGCAAGAAGAATTTATTGTGCGGTCATTTGTTGTGTCTGCTAAATTCACCTTTTAAGTTTTCTCAGTACACTGGTTCTACTATTCTACGGCATATACGGAATAATTTTTTTATAATAAAGCCATTTCTCAGACAGTGTAATCTGGGGAGATTTATGGAATTATTTCAAACCTTGAATTTTTCAGACTTAACTTGTTTGTGGGAACTATTCTAATTTTTGTGTTTTTCAGCTCTGCGGTTATGATCTACATCGTTGGGATAGTGTTCAGTTTCGTAAACTGATTGGACTGGTTCAGAAAAGTTGGCTGCCCCTGTTGGACAAAAAGTGTCGCCAGACCGGCCAACCAGAAGCCATGGGAAGCTATGCCCGCCTGGTGACGGTTTTGGAGGAAAAGAGCTTCCTGAGAGACCCACCGGCGCCGTTGAGGAAATTTCAGCGCACGCTACGGGAACCGGCTCAATATTATTAATATTTGAATTGTCTGTTGTTATTGTGTCTGAACATTTGTAGAGTTTTGATTGTATATATGATTTCTGTTTGTTAATTTCGTTTAAGAAGTAAAATTCTGTGTTGGTTTTTTAGGTTTTCCTAAGGTTAGGTCACAGGTAGATTAGATAGAGCTTCAAGGTTAAGCTGTTGCTTAGGTTTTTGGGTCGGATAATGACAATTTTATCTGATAAAATTCTAAGAATTTGAATAAGTTTTTCATTGTCCTAGCTTATCTTTGGGACGTGGATGGTTGCAGAGTTTTATCGTTAAGAAATTTCCCGGGCCAGATGCTCGCTTGGTGCCCGGTTGCACCAAATCTGACTAAAATATTATTAAACTAATTTGTAGCTAAAATCCTAATTAGACCATTCTCTGGTGTACCAACTGGAAAGTTAGATTTTAATTCTATTCAGGGTTCAGATCAACATTTGACTAACTTTTGATTAACATCTAACTAAAAACTATAAGATCACCGTATGACATCTGCCTGTGCTTAGATTTGCTGGAGAACATCTAGGAAGAATTCTGATTGATCTACAACTAATCAGATGTGAGTCATAACTAAAATCTAACTAACTTGGTATACAGAACCTAATTAAAATAAGATTTTAACTATCCAATAACATTTTGGTTAGAAGTAAATCATGTTCGGTGCAACCGCCTGTTAAATTCGACTTTCTAGTGAAAATGGGTTCTAGTGGGTCCGTATGTCGACTAGCTGGCTTGCTAGATCGGCTCGGCGAAATACTTAACAGCACAGCCCTAACTGGAAGATGAAGCAGTTGATAAAACAACTTAGAATATTAGCGTTCGAAATCAAACTGTGACAGAGTTATTCAGGTTCAAAGCCGGAAAACTTGAAAATTCCGGTGATGAGCCCTGCAAGATCAGGTGGAGGCCAAACTCGACCGAAAACAGGGTTAACCGATACACCAAATTAAAGCCTTTACTAAGGTAATATTTAAGTGCAGACGTGGCTGAAGGCCAGCTATCCAGGCGTTCATAATGCATGCTTGAGTGATGCACTGACCTAACCTTGCAGGACTGCCCAGTATAACTTTAAATCGTTTTATCTTGCACAGACAACATTTTACACCCATGGTTCTATAAGGAAAGTTACTCCTCGTTCCATTAGCTATCGATTGATACCCAATTTGTTTATATTTGGAAAAATTTTAAAATTAACATTTTTCACCTATAAAGATCAAAGGTGCCGCTACAGCAGTCATGTTCACTATTGACGCATTTGTTTTGGCCACATTATGTATCAGACATGGATATATTAATAAATTTGCCAAGTTTGGTGATTTTTACCACATAATGACTGAGAAATTATCAAAAGAATGTGAAAATTATGAAAAATGGCCAGTTTTAGCAAAATTTGCTGTTTTTGTGGCAAGTTTTTTGAGCTTACTCTAGATGATAGAAAAATGCGAGTACTTTCATAAGACGTGGTTTTATGCGTAGAGTGCAGCTATCTATTGGCTGTTTCTGTAGCTTTTGCCAATCGTTCAGGACAAGCAAAAGAGTACCGTAGGTCCTGTTTTTCATGGTCCAAAAATGGCCGATTTTTCCGAAATTCTGACTTTAAAAATTCGCCAAAAATCCAATACTCAACAGAATTGCTTCAGAGGAGATAGCTGCACTCTACAATATGTCCTTAATGGTTCTGAAAAGGTTTCAGAGCTCTGACTCCTTATACAGCGAAAAATTTTTCTGCCACAAACTTTTTAACCTAACTTTTTCATTTTCCTATGTTTAACACATGTCGAGGTCACCTTTGAGGGCCTGTACAGAACGATAAAAGCAATATTTCCCAAAACGCTCTTGTCTAGTTTCGCGGACCCATGGGGACTACAAAATATGTGAAAATGAGCAAAATCGGAGATGGTCGAAAAATCGGCAAAAAAGTTACCCCCCCCCCCCCTTAAATTTATTTATCGATGAAATGGCTAATATCTATTATTTCATTCAAAGCATAACGCTGAAGCACTCGTGACAAGATAACCGGAAAATGTGTGATTTGAACATTTCAAGAGTAACCTGCTAGCACACACTGAAAGCACAACTGAAAATGTTTGGCATTGTCAAACATTCCCAAAGCACACAAAATCGCAAGGTATAAAGCACAGAAAACCATCATGAATCGGAAAACCGCACAGCACAAATCATTGTGCTTTCCTAACCATCATGAACCGAGAAAGCACAAAGGCACAAAGAACCATCCTGAACCGGGCTTTGTTAATTTTTTAATTAGTTTAGTTAATTTTAATCCACCCTCTGTAGTCCTTGTAGTAGGACGATGATTAAAAATAGTGGAAAATATGGTGGCTGGATTGAAAGGTTAAAATTTATTTTTAAAGCATCAGCGATTAAAAGGGTAGGATTAAAGGTAACCGGATGATATTTTTAATTCGAAACGGCACTAATGAAACAGGATTTTATATTAAAATCTAAGTTGTTTTAAAGACATAGGGTTAAATTTAATTCGTTTAACTGTTTTAATCCTTTCATGCCTGCGGCGACCATTCGCACAAGTTGTGATTTTTAGTATCTATTCCAGCAGACACCAGTTCCAAGATTGAGCTCTGATCACCACCTCCTTTTTTCTTGACACTATCACTAGAATTTGGAATTATAATTCAAAAGTTACTAAAGAAATATAATAAAACAAAATAAAGCCTGACTGTTCTTTGGCATAATGGAGATTGATTCGACGAAATTTGCACCTATTCAGTATTTATGTTAAACGATTCCAACCTCGGCCTAATTCATTTGCCGGTGATAGATGTTGTTAAGGTGGTGATTCCTTTTAGAGACATCAAATTTGAATCCTTATTACTCATTCATTTGTTGGAGTTAAGAAGCCATTTTTATATCAAGCTCCAGGTTAACATTTGCTCTTTCTAGTGAATACAACGAAACAAACTTTAGTTTTCGGAAATTATTTTATTGCATTTTCGAAGTAGTTTAATTTTCCAGATTTTTTGCAGACTAAAGTAAATTTTTTCGTGAGGCATCGGCCATATAATGCGATTCCACTATCAAATACCTGGGACCCTTTTTAATTATTATGAAACCGCTCTTCGTTATAAAGAAATTAACTAAAATGTATGCGCAACCTGGATTTGCCTACTTTCCCCAGCTTTGGCAAGCGACCACTTTAGCTAGAAAGCAGCAATCGGGGCAACTAAAAAAGGATCCCTGGGTATTTTTGTGTAAAACACGTCTAGTAAGTAGCACCCCTATAGCTTGCATAGTAAATGCTCCACAATCGCTGGAAAAAATTTGGTCATGTTTCTGCAAAAACCACATTTTTTATGATAGCAAGCAGCGCACGGGATAGCATTTAGGAGATTACAATGCCACGAATTATCGACCTCGACGAGACTTTCAAATTGACACCTTTAGTTTAATTTTACAGCTTGCGTAGCTCAAGAAATGGAGGGTTATTTGATTTCTGCAAAAATAACAAGTTTTCAACCCCAAAAATCAGCTATATTTCACTATAGAGAAAAGCTAGAAAGGTGAAGGATTCGGTCCCCTACTGCGAGGATGTGGTGGCGCTATTAAGATAAGTTCCGAACTTATTCTGTAAAATTTTATTATGAAAATTTTGATCTTAAGAATTAAAGTTTAAAATTTTGTGTCCGGGCACCTTAGTAATAGATACTGTTTCTTTAAGTGTACATAGGAAGGATGTATTTTGATTAGGTACTGAAATTAACATAGCGGAAAGGACCATAATTGTGGGCGCCTGATTAGAGTTGGAGATACGCTTGGTGTAGAATCACCAGTAAGTATGTAGTCACCCTTTAGTGCTATTGTGCTTTCGAGTTGAGAGAGAAGGTTAGTTGCCAGGATTGTGTTGGTCAAGGGATGCTTCTAGGAAGTTTCCCTTGCATAATACGCCAACTAGAAGAGAAAATTAATGTTAAATTGAAAGTTCTGTAAATCAGTAAAGTGTTAGTGTCTGGCTCTGGTGTTATGTTATTTTAAATTCACTAATTTACGCTTGTATCATCCTTTTGATTTGGGGTATATTAGTTTTCCAAGTTTAGCGGTATCGTGTTGGATTGGGGAAGCAATGTCATGTGGGGTGAAAAAGGTCCCCATGTGACTTGCAACTTCTCAATCCAGCTGAGTGTATTATATTAAAATGATGAAGCTATGGCAGATTTTCCTAGCTTTCCTATTTGAGTGCTCGGCCACCCTTCCCCTTTTCTTCTTCACTTCTTCCTCTTCTTTTCCTGTCTCCCCTTTTTTGGTACTGCACCCTCCGAGTGGGTATATAGGTTTCAGCCATCCTAGTCACTATTGATATGCGGGGGGCAATCGTTATCGGTATCTAAGATCTCGGTTGCCCTGAGTGTGACTGCGGCCACCTTAGCATCGAGCTTAGGGGCCAATAACCGCACGTCAGATCTGCTTGGGGGTCATGTTTTCTGTCCGTGACCTTTGTCTCTCCGCCTCTTGTCTGCCAATCTGCGGACCGCGGGGAGCAGCACGCAAAAGGTCTCTTCGAGTAGTGCTGGGCACCACGACAAAAAAAGCTAGAAAGGTGCGTCAAAAAGCAAATATGTAGAGCTCAGCAAGATCTTTCGAATGAATATAATCATAGCTGGACAGCAACTGTCTAACTGTCAAAAATTGGCAAAAACCACCCTGAGCGGATAAGTCGAAATTTTGAAGCGGGATTGCGCGGAGGGTGTTAGAATGCTAAAAGTTTGCTAGTTAGAATGCTACACTCGTAGTTTGCCCGACCTTGACGGCTTCTAACATTCTCTGTGTGGGGACCTTTCAATACTTGAATTTTAAATGTAGAACTATTAATTTTCTATCGATTGGTAGAAAAACAAACAAAAAGACTGAGGCTATAGATTTGGCCAGATATAACAGTACTCTTGTCATTATGTACTCGTAGTCTTAGTAAAAAACAACATCAGTTACACAATCGAAGACCAACACAGACAGCGAGTTAAAGTTAATATGTATACATTATACTTTGCTACAACATCGGACCGTCACTTAAAAGTTGTTGCTTAAAGTTTGGAAAGACGGGAATATAGGCAGTCCATCTCCACTGATTTAACCAGTTCATTACGTAGGAGGGAAAACCGTAAGCGTCAGTTTTCTTTTCAGATTCCAGCGCCGCGCAAATTGATTCAGTGACTTGAAGGCCACGTTGTCCTCGTGAAGCTCCTGTAAAAATTACTAACTTACATGAACATAAGTAATAAAGCAAAATGTCTTAATATACACAAAGCTTTTGGTGATAGATCAGGATTTCTGGTGAAAATTACCTCATTCGTGCACACACTGTGCTTACTTTTATTTATACAAAATTTCTAGTATACGACAACAATGGATTTGAATTGAACAAAAAATCAGTTGCTTTACTGTAAGCAATACTGGCCAACTAATAATTGAACCGCGTACCTCACGATTAGCAGATAATATTAACATCATTACATTTCATTTACTATTACACCGTTACACAACAGTGAACAGAAAAAAGCACGTGCTGTCAACATGTCAGGTTTGGGGCCATTTCTGCCAGGCGCAATTAAATAAGTTTAGATTTTGAAATTTGGTAAGTGTTGTGGAACTAAAATTGAATAATAAATATATAGAGCACAAAATTACCTGGCACAGTATTGTCAAGCATAAATCCAATAATTCCTCCGACTATCATTTCTGTACCAAAAAAGATGGATATTGCTTGATCCAACTGTGAATGTCCTGTGAATTAATTAATTAATATATAAATACCAGGTGTAATATGTAATACAATATTATTAAGATAACTATCAATTATCAATTAATTAACAAAAGGCCTTGCGCAAAACTATTAGCAACAACTCCTCATATTTGCATCAACTTAGCAGTTCCGGTGAAGTTCGAACTTAGAATTTCGATTGTACCAAATGCAAACTTTAAAGTCGTCTGCTTGTCCTTGACTTAACTGGATTTGTAAAAAGTTTTGCAACATTACATGGCTTTAAGAAAAGCAGAGTTAGTACCTCACTTCCAACACTACACTCTGAGGTTTTTTCTAAAATCAAGTTCATTCGCTTTGTTTACAGAAGTTGCAAAAATATCAAATTTTAACTGTAAACTGTTTACTAGACAGTGTCCATGGAAAAAGTAAACCCTTATTTATTGTCTCTGTCAAAGCCTAGCATTTTTTGCTGCTTGACATAACAATGACTAGACAATTTGAAAACTCAGCATAAAACTTACTAACCTGTTAGGACAGCACCCCTTTTGAAGAACATGGGAATAAGTAGACCAGAAAGTATGGCCAGGCCCAGAATTGCCATATTTCTGGACAGCTTTAGGTCAATTAATTGAACAGAGGAAATGCCAACACCCGTCACCATTGCCATCGAAACCACCAGAACGGCCCCCACTAAGGGATCAGGAAGCGTCGCCATGACTGCAACAGCTTTGGAGAAGACCCCCAGAAGAATTAGGAAAAGTCCCGCCAGCTGCATCGTAAATCGACTGGCAACCTTAATAGCAAAAGAAACTGAACCAAGGAACCAATTCCAATGTCCAATTTTGTTGGAACAAGCATCTACACTCAGCCATTTTTAAATAGTCCAGACTCAAGCAGAAAACATCCCGTGAATGCATGCACTAGTGATTGAACAAGATATCTGTTGTAGGCTGGCGCTAGAGCAAGACAATATTGACCAGCAAAAAGTTGTGAATGCATGCACTAGTGATTGAACAAGATATCTGTTGTAGGCTGGCGCTAGAGCAAGACAATATTGACCAGCAAAAAGTTGTGAATGCATGCACTAGTGATTGAACAAGATAGCTGTTGTAGGCTGGCGCTAGAGCAAGACAATATTGACCAGCAAAAAGTTGTGAATGCATGCACTAGTGATTGAACAAGATAGCTGTTGTAGGCTGGCGCTAGAGCAAGACAATATTGACCAGCAAAAAGTTGTGAATGCATGCACTAGTGATTGAACAAGATATCTGTTGTAGGCTGGCGCTAGAGCAAGACGATATTGACCAGCAAAAAGTTGTGAATGCATGCACTAGTGATTGAACAAGATATCTGTTGTAGGCTGGCGCTAGAGCAAGACAATATTGACCAGCAAAAAGTTGTGAATGCATGCACTAGTGATTGAACAAGATATCTGTTGTAGGTTGGCGCTAGAGCAAGATAATATTGACCAGCAAAAAGTTATGAATGCATGCACTAGTGATTGAACAAGATATCTGTTGTAGGCTGGCGCTAGAGCAAGACGATATTGACCAGCAAAAAGTTGTGAATGCATGCACTAGTGATTGAACAAGATAGCTGTTGTAGGCTGGCGCTAGAGCAAGACAATATTGACCAGCAAAAAGTTGTGAATGCATGCACTAGTGATTGAACAAGATATCTG
This sequence comes from Trissonchulus latispiculum, assembly GCA_030248195.1. NCBI lineage: Eukaryota > Metazoa > Nematoda > Enoplea > Enoplida > Ironidae > Trissonchulus > Trissonchulus latispiculum. The sequence goes on from JASAND010028748.1 coordinate 21,070, forward strand.
TTGTAGGTTGGCGCTAGAGCAAGATAATATTGACCAGCGAAAAGTTGTGAATGCATGCACTAGTGATTGAACAAGATATCTGTTGTAGGTTGGCGCTAGAGCAAGACAATATTGACCAGCAAAAAGTTGTGAATGCATGCACTAGTGATTGAACAAGATATCTGTTGTAGGTTGGCGCTAGAGCAAGATAATATTGACCAGCAAAAAGTTATGAATGCATGCACTAGTGATTGAACAAGATAGCTGTTGTAGGCTGGCGCTAGAGCAAGATAATATTGACCAGCAAAAAGTTGTGAATGCATGCACTAGTGATTGAACAAGATAGCTGTTGTAGGCTGGCGCTAGAGCAAGATAATATTGACCAGCAAAAAGTTGTGAATGCATGCACTAGTGATTGAACAAGATATCTGTTGTAGGCTGGCGCTAGAGCAAGACAATATTGACCAGCAAAAAGTTGTGAATGCATGCACTAGTGATTGAACAAGATAGCTGTTGTAGGCTGGCGCTAGAGCAAGACGATATTGACCAGCAAAAAGTTGTGAATGCATGCACTAGTGATTGAACAAGATATCTGTTGTAGGCTGGCGCTAGAGCAAGACAATATTGACCAGCAAAAAGTTGTGAATGCATGCACTAGTGATTGAACAAGATAGCTGTTGTAGGCTGGCGCTAGAGCAAGACGATATTGACCAGCAAAAAGTTGTGAATGCATGCACTAGTGATTGAACAAGATATCTGTTGTAGGCTGGCGCTAGAGCAAGACAATATTGACCAGCAAAAAGTTGTGAATGCATGCACTAGTGATTGAACAAGATAGCTGTTGTAGGCTGGCGCTAGAGCAAGACGATATTGACCAGCAAAAAGTTGTGAATGCATGCACTAGTGATTGAACAAGATATCTGTTGTAGGCTGGCGCTAGAGCAAGACAATATTGACCAGCAAAAAGTTGTGAATGCATGCACTAGTGATTGAACAAGATATCTGTTGTAGGCTGGCGCTAGAGCAAGACAATATTGACCAGCAAAAAGTTGTGAATGCATGCACTAGTGATTGAACAAGATATCTGTTGTAGGTTGGCGCTAGAGCAAGATAATATTGACCAGCGAAAAGTTATGAATGCATGCACTAGTGATTGAACAAGATATCTGTTGTAGGTTGGCGCTAGAGCAAGACAATATTGACCAGCAAAAAGTTGTGAATGCATGCACTAGTGATTGAACAAGATATCTGTTGTAGGTTGGCGCTAGAGCAAGATAATATTGACCAGCAAAAAGTTATGAATGCATGCACTAGTGATTGAACAAGATAGCTGTTGTAGGCTGGCGCTAGAGCAAGACGATATTGACCAGCAAAAAGTTGTGAATGCATGCACTAGTGATTGAACAAGATAGCTGTTGTAGGCTGGCGCTAGAGCAAGATAATATTGACCAGCAAAAAGTTGTGAATGCATGCACTAGTGATTGAACAAGATATCTGTTGTAGGCTGGCGCTAGAGCAAGACGATATTGACCAGCAAAAAGTTGTGAATGCATGCACTAGTGATTGAACAAGATAGCTGTTGTAGGCTGGCGCTAGAGCAAGACAATATTGACCAGCAAAAAGTTGTGAATGCATGCACTAGTGATTGAACAAGATATCTGTTGTAGGTTGGCGCTAGAGCAAGATAATATTGACCAGCAAAAAGTTATGAATGCATGCACTAGTGATTGAACAAGATATCTGTTGTAGGCTGGCGCTAGAGCAAGACGATATTGACCAGCAAAAAGTTGTGAATGCATGCACTAGTGATTGAACAAGATATCTGTTGTAGGCTGGCGCTAGAGCAAGACAATATTGACCAGGGGTCCGTTGCATAAAAGGTATTACTAATAAATTATTAGTTAT
>JASAND010028749.1:0-24739 GCA_030248195.1 Trissonchulus latispiculum
CATTAGCACTAATTACATGCTTTCATAAACGCGTGTCTGCTCGCTGATTCGTTAATTAGCTTAGGCTTACAGTAGGCATTTTATTAGTAATTTTTAATTAATTAGTTACAGCTTTGATTAGGTTAACGTAATTAGAAAACTAATTTGACAACTGTAGCATTTTTTCTGCTCTTTCCAATGATATAAAAATTGTTACACAAACAAAACAAAGATTTGTAGGGATGTGGTGTACAACAATTTTTCTAATAAAATGCCTGCCTACTGTAAGCCTAAGCTTATTAGCGAATCGGCGAGCAGACGCGCGCTGATATTATGAAAGCACGTAATTAGTGCTAGCTAAGTAGAACTAGTGTTTGAGGCCGGCCGGGGTTTCACCGGCCGGACGATCGCCGGCCGGCCCTGCCGAACTCGTCGGCCGGCCGGCCGGCGGCCGGTGAGCCCGTGGGCAGGCCGGCTACCGCCCTAGAGCAGTTTGCAGTGCAGTTATTATAACTGCTAAGATATTTATTTTCGGATGTTATCTTAGAAAAATAGCACAGCATAGCATAAAAAATTAGCAAAACTAGATTTGGAGTTAATTTTCAGCTTAGTTGCTCTATTTTGTAAATTTCTGATTGGTGATTTGGATACCAGCCGGCGGCCGGCCGTCCGGCCGGTAGCCAGCCGGCGAGCAAAAGTCGTCGGCCGACGTGTAAACAGGCAAGATACCAATATCTCTGCCGCTGTCACTGTGGTGGCAGGAACCCTACAAAAAATTTTTCTGAACGAATTTTGAATTTGGTATTTGTACATTTAAAACACTTAGCAAACAGAATTACCCATAGAACTATTTAAATTAAATTTAAATGATAAATTTTCAATATATAGTTTTCGAAAATGGCCATTTAGCTTATGAAGCATGATAGGTTGGTGCTCCACAATTTTTGCTTCTTTCAAGGAAATGATAAAGTGCCAATATTTTGGGGTGATTTTTATACCCCAACCCATTTTTTCTTACCATATTGACGGATAAGAAAAACACTTATTTCTTTGAATAATCTGAGAACTTGTTGGTCTGGGAGGGATTTCTATAAATGAGTCGACAGAGGAAAGTACCGGGAACCTGCATGCAAAAAACTTTCAGATTCTCCAACCTTTGCAAAAGTTGGAGGATTAAGTTGAAAAATCGTTTTCATACCATGCCTGACTATAAGTGTACTTTACTACAGCTTGAGCTAAGGTCGTCGTGCAGCAATATTTATATACCGCTACGTTTTTGCGGCGAAATAGCCCTTATTAGTCATAAAAATTATCTAGTTCTGTTGAGAGTTGAGACAATCTTCTTTCCTATAGACTTTACAACAATGTATTAGGCATTTTGAAATGTTGCTGAATCCCTTGAATTTACGTTGAAAGAAATATTGTAGCATACTGAATACTGTACTGCTGCCGTGTAGTGTTGTTGCCCGGCCGGTTTCTTGTCTCGGCCGGCTGGCCGGGCCGGCGGTCGGCCGTTTCCGGCCGGCCAGCCGGGTCAAAAAGGCCGGCCGGTCCCATTTTTGTCTTATTTTTCGTGTATTTTGCAAACTTTTTAGCATTAAAGGATGCATACAGTTCTCCGACAAAAGTTCTACAGACAAAATCAAGTAGTGTCCCTTTTCTGAAGAGCGGCCGGGCGGCCTCCTGGCTGCTTCTAACCCGGCCGGATTGGCGGCATAGTGGGCCGGCCGGCGGCCGGCCGGGTTTTCCTCGGCTGGTCAACAACTCTATTGCCGTGTTTCCAAGAGTTTGCCTGAATCATGAAACTAACTAACAGTCATTTCTCCACAACAAACAAGCAGGCTCCAAAAGGGGCAGTACTCCATTGTAGACGTTTTCTTCATCCAATTGCGAAATTGCTTTTGCTGAAAGCTCTAGGTTTACTTTACAATTTCATTTAGCTTCCCTCATCAAGGAGAGTAGTGCTGGGACCGGTTCCGATTTTTGAAACCGGTTCCGGTTCCGGTTCTTGGCTACCGGTTCCGGTTCCGGTTCCGGTTCTAGCTACCGGTTCTGGTTCCAATTGGTAATTTTTATGAAAACGCTAAAATCAATCAATTTTTCTATATTTTTTAAAATTGCTATAAAAACATGATAAATAATTGACTACACAAACCATAAAGGTATTTTAAAACCGTTTTTGACTACTTTTTACTATTTACGAATATTTTCTGTTAAAAAGATGTCGTCTTTCTCCACTTTTTAGCAAAATGGTGGGTACATTTTAGGTAACAGAGCTTACCAAGAAACTAAGTAGTTCTCAGTTCAGACAAAAATTTTGCTATTGTCTTTCAGAAAGCGATCGTCGCAACTTTAGAAATAACAAATATACCTTACTGCCAGTCAAAAATAAAACTTTCCTCGATTAATCTCAAACCGTCCAATAAAATTTGCCCATTGATTCAACAGTATAGGATCAACTATTACAAAGCTTAATCATTGAAATGCAGCTATCTGGAGGCCGATGGTTTTTCTGAGATCGAAAAATACAGCAGAATAAAACTGGAAAAAATCGTTGAACGAGAATTATACTTTTCGAGCACTTCTGCGGAACACAGGTACAACTAACTAAACCAAAAATGTATGTGCAATAAATGAAATCAGTCTGTTAGGTTTTTATTTATAGATTTTATTTTAATATTATTAGCCGACATAAACATAACTTTGTAGCAAAAGCGCTATTTTCTATCAAAGCGTAATCCTATGTATATATAGACATAAAAATATGACTATGAAATATGAAAATATTTTTAATAAGCCGTCAAAATCATTGTTTTCGGTAGCGCTAGCCAATTATTATTAAATAAGGAGTATCTCAGGGTCCAGGGATACTATTGCTCAGCTTAACACCTAATCTGGAGTAACGCCTTCGTTTGCTGGTATACCTCAGTGTAAGTTTAGCACACAAAATATGCAAAGGCAATAGCTAAAGCTCGAAGTTGCCGTAAATCCTTAATGCTCAACCTTTATCAACCTTGAGAAAGACCTTAGTTATTCGTTTGTTACATATAAGCTTTCCAGAAAACTTAAAACCTTTACTTGAAACTGCTGTTAAAAATATACCATAAAATAGATATCAAATCTTCCACCATTTACACAAAAACTAAGAGGTCCTCAAAATTGCAGTCTAAATTGAATTTCCAAAATTAAGTTTAAATTCCAAATGCTAAATTCAAATTACTGATAAAATTTTAAAATTTACAAAATAAACCTTGATTGTAGTTTCAAAAAACCAAAATTTACACTAGAACCGGCCGGTTCCAAAGGCCACCGGTTCCGGTTCCGGTTCTAAAAATCCGGCCGGTTCCGGTTCCGGTTCTACCGGTTCTTTTGGAACCGGTCCCAGCACTAAAGGAGAGGCCTATGCTTGCCATGTTGGGCTGACCTTGTGATGTCCAGCGCAAGCTAGTATCTTATCTAAGTCCCCAGTCCACCGAAGTGTAGTTCCCAAGCTACACTGGTGCTGAAAAATCTGCAACCGTTTAAATTGCTGACAGCCGAAGACTGCGGAACGGCTCTCAGTTCTTCTGCTTAAATAAGTTCTAAAACCTAATTTGCATAATTCGAATGCAAAAAATCTGACCTAAGCTAGCCCTGTGTTGAAGATAGGGCTTCTGAAATCTGAATGGAGAAATGACTCACACTGCACTAAACATATAAGTTTCCATTTTATACATTCCTGCTCCAGCAGGAATAAAATTATTGTTGTACGATGTTCCTAGCTTAAATCGGACCTATTTAATTTGTCGAAAACGCCTGGTTTTGAAAATGTCAGCAGAAAAAAGTCCCCCAGCCGAGATTTTGTCTTTAGTATTTCGAGCATATTACAGGCTTAATCTGTTAAGAGCCACAGCCACGTGTCTTCACTCTTAACTCTTGGTGCAATTAAGAGTTTTTACTAGGAAGAGTACGACACAGTTGTACTTCCTGGTGCAAATGGCCTTTCAAATGCTCGGCACATTAAGGCCGAAATGTCGGGGGGGGTCAATGTTAACACTGTTAACCATGTGTTTATATGCGTTTGAACTAAAACGCCTCTGATTGGATAATTGCCTACCTTATGTCAAAATTACTTGTGTAAGATGACCCCCTAGATCTCGCGCATTTGTTTGGCTACTTAGCTAGAGTGCATTTCAATAGCAGCAGCTAAGTAGCCAATCAAATGCATTTCAGTTCAAACGCATATAAGCACACGCTTAACAACTCTAAGCTGAGCCCCACGTGATCTCGGTAGGTTCACCTTATACACATGATTTTCACATAAAGGTAGTCGATTAGAAAATCAGATGCTTTTCGTTGAAACGCATACAAATGGTGAACAATGTTAACCGTTCCCCCCCCCCCAAGATTTCGGCCTGTGCCGAGCATCTGAAAGGCTATTTGCTCTAGAAAGGATACGATGTCGTAACTTTTCCTATCATATATATACTTTTAGTGCAATGAACGTTTTAGTGGCTACTTTCATTTCATTAGTTTCAAACTTAATAGAGTTAATAGAAATTAATAATTAATTAGTCATTAAAATAGTTAAAATAATATTAAGTAATAATGATTAATTAATAATAGAATTACTAGAAACTAATAATATCCGTGTATTTTCGAAATTCAATCCCGGGTTTAAAATAGAAAGTTAAAATATCGTCTCAACATCACCAGATTGTCCTAAGCTGTTCCATTTAATTTAGTCTATAATGACAAAATTGCAAGCCTTGTTTGGACTTGCCCACTATTTAATATTACAAGTCGCTTTTATTTAGTAGTCTTGTGTATAGTTTAAGGTTACTTTGGGCTCGAGTGTTCACACGATCAATTTCTATTACCTGCTTGGTATAGTCAATTGCTTTTTCTAGATTTCCGATTTGGAAATTCGTAAAAGCAATCAGTTCCAGAAGTTCTGTTGTCGGTATATTTCTGCCAGACTTCGAATCTTTTTCCGTCAGGTTTTCTGCCATTTGTAACCATTCCAGTGCCAGTTTATAATAAGCTTGCTTGTAAGCAATTAGGCCCAAGTCATAACAATCGTCTGCCTCGAGAACGTCTCCATTTTCATTTACGACTTCTTTGGCCGTTAAGCTTCTGTTTTGCTGATTATCAAGAATTTGCAAGGCTAATGTTTGATGAAATTTGCCTATTTTCTCATCCAAATCCATCAAATTTCGTTTCTCTTGCAATCGCTCAATGTAGATTTTTCCGTTGTCCTGACGTATAGCTGATTCCAGATTACCCCAGCTTTTTGTTAGTCGGTAGATAAGTTTATAGGCATTAATAGGGTTGAAGACAAACTTTGCACCGTCCGCTTGAGCTTTCTGATTATCTCTGTCGTAATCGATCGCCTTCTGCTTAACCTCAGTCAACCTGGCTTCTTCCTCATTTATGTACTCATTAATTAGGTTAATATCAAATGTTTCCAGAGAATGTATCCAGAGTTCGTGACAGGAGAACCTTAGGATGAATAGAAGCAGAACTGATATCACAGTAACCAAAAAGAAGTCAGTTCTGAACATATCGGACTAACTGAATAATTAAAAGCACTAATGAATGACCTTAGGTACTGTAAACGGATTTGATTCTTCGCAATAAAGATCTGAAACAGATGTGCCAATACTAAACTGATTAATGATAGTAAAACTGTTCCGCAGCTGCTTTCATCATTAAACGATGAACATTAACACAAGTAATGATTTCTATCATGTACTAGAGTGCTAGCAATGTACTATTAGTTCACTAATCCATCCGTATACGGCGGCATGCACCGAACTTACAATAGCAGGGCTTTAGAGAATGCTGAATGCTGAAACTTGCAACATGCTAGAAACTGCAAAATATCTCCACTTCTCAAATCTGGTGAACACGATAATCAGAAATTATGTAACAACTCCATCAAAACAACGTTGAATTTTATTCCCAATACTTACATACAACAGACATATGTAATCTAGGGTCGGCTAACTAACAACCAACTGATAGGTCGTTGACATGCCCGATGAAGCCCAAGTGCAAAGCTTAAAATAGTAGTAAAATAATATGTTCTGGAATTGCAACGTTTATCTGTTACACAAATTCTCGAAACAGCGGTTCCGTTTCCAATGGAATAAAAGCAGTGATTCCGAATCTAGTTAGTTGTTATTTTAATGATTGATATGACATGTCGAATCCAAATTGACAAATCTTCCAGACAGCTATGTATATCTATGTATCTGGTATAAAAAGCTTGTCAGCTAGTTATCTCGCATGCCAGGTAGCAAAGTGTGATTTGTAAGGCCTTTTTAACTACATACCATACCTAGTACCTGGCGTGCCAGATAGAAATCTGGCGTAAATTTCTAGGCATTAGTTAATATTGTCAGATAGACAAATGCCTTTAAATTCTGCCAGACTGCAAAATCCAAGTTCAAATTGCAAAATGAAAATTCATGGCAGATAGATAGTCAACTATAACGACTTTATATTCTCATTTTGTTATCTGGCTTGCCAGATAACTCTAACAAAAATTTTATGCCAGATAGCATTCTGGCAGATTTGCCTATTTGGCTTCGACGTACGATTATAATGTATATAAGTCTTGTCGTTTCGTAAACATAATTTTGTTTATTTGATTTTTTGCCATGTTTGCTTCTTTAACTGTATCTTAACTTTTCCAAGCTCAAAATGTACAAATACCCCCTCCCTGGTTTATTAGTTTTAGAATGCTGGACAAGAAAATTAAGTCTATGAAAACGGAAGTGGGCTGGCCAAATGACGCTTTCCTGAGAATTTATTAGTCTCAAACAAGATTTATGAGGTCGCCTAAGTTACGTGAAAAATTAATTTCAGGTTCATGTTCCATGATACTTTAAAATATTGAAAATATGGCAGCTCACGCAGAGTAGAGTAGACTCCAAGACAGCTTGTCCTTTGATTCATTAGTTCATTTATGTACAAGAATCTGAGATCGTATGAATGATTATTGAGAGAGTTTTTATTGTAATTTGTTGTACGTAGGTTAAGTTATCCTAGTAATCTTGCATTCTTTCATTTTCACATGTCCATTTCACATGTTGTTGTGGTTGCTAGATTGAATAATGAAACATTTTAGTATGCATGCACTAAGTGACAATAATTTCTTGATAGTGTTAAAGTTGGGATGTTTTCCATAACCCCCTCCCTCCTCTAGTGCTAAATAATTTAAGACTGGATCAAAAATTCGTATGGGTATGTTTTCAGCAAAGCTGAATTCAAAAATCGCAAAATTTTTCGATGACCCAAAATTCAATTTTTGATTTGCAAGATGAAACCTACCTACCAAGGACAACTTTTTGTCTCCAACTTTGGTGAAAGTTGGGTAGCAATTTTTGCGGTTGCCTGGTTGCAGAACACGATTCTGAAGTCCACTTTCGAACACGCATTTTCCATTAGCTAAATAAAAGTTTAAATTTTAAGCTTAAAATTTCAGTATAGACTGGACAAAGCTGGATCAATACTCATATTCGTTTTCTCACTATAGTGCGACCAGACCAAAAATGTGTCCAAACTGCGATCCTTCATAGCAGATTAACCTTTGGAGTAAACCCCAACAATGTTGTATTTTTGGAAACGTCAGGAAGTCGAGAAAAAATCAGAAATTTTGTATTTAATTATTCACGGAGTCTAAAACTTCTATCGCAATCAAAATTTTGGTACCACGATCGAATAGATTTGGTTCAACTGGATATTTCTGCACTTACAAGGTTTTCAGAAAATGCACCCAATTTCCGGAATTCCAGGTTTTCAAAATTTCCTGATTTTAAAAATTTTATCCAATACTCACAAGATGGGGTATCTTTCGAAAGCTCTTAAGGGGGGGGGGTCGCGATTTTTCGACCATCTCCGATTTTTCTCATTTTCACATATTTTGTAGTCCTCATGGGTCCCCAAAACAAGACAAGTGCGTTTGTTGCAAAACGTTTCCTATCATTCACAATAGCCCTCCAAAGGTGACCCCGACATGCGTTAAACATAGGAAAATGAAAAAGTTAGGAAAATTTTTCTGCTACCAAAAGTTTGAGCGCTGTGTAAGAGCAAATCGGCTACAACTCGCTGTAAAACCTAATTTGGACTAGGTAGAGTGCTAATATCTATACGACGTTATTTCCTGTATGGTCGCTGATTTTATACGGAATTTCAAAGTTCGGGAAAAGCGGTTTTTGCTCAAAATCGCTCTGCAAATGTGTAGGTCATTGAACGTTTTGTCCTGTCCTGAACTAACCCTCCGGTGTAGAAACTTCGCGTTTAGATATTAGCACAGTATATTGCTAGAGCTTTATTTTGCATATAATCAATCCCTGTTAGGGCTTTTCAGTAGCTCACAGTTTTGGTAGCAGAAATTTCATTTTTCTTCAAAAATCGTCATTTTTCGATAATTTCATGTTTGCTGCTTCATAAGTCAGTCAAATCTTAAGGTATCGCAATTAAATTTGACATGCTAATAGGTTGGCATAAAACCTACCTGTATGTAAAGTTTCATGCCAATAGCCTGTGTTTATCTCTGGTGACATACTACGATAGCATGGCGGACACCTATGGGCAAAAAATGTCAAATTTTCAACTTTTTTAAATATAGCCATATTTTATATCAAATTGAAGCTCTCGATGTCCTGAACATTTTATCTTCTTGCACCAAGCCTCTACAATGCAGTATGAGAAAGTTAGAGGGAGTTAAAGTTTGAAGCAAATGACAGCCGGAATAAGCTTTACCAAATCGTCCAAACGCCCTGTCTTGCTCGTTGCTTGGCTTGCCACTGCAATTTATGCGGTAATAAACACTTATAGGTAAAGGCTTTAAATTGATGTATTTGTCATGCCACAGTCTCTTGTCATCCTATGTGTACGCGACTTCGAAGCCCTCAGCGAGGCATACTAACGTAAATACTAAATTGTATGGATTTGAACTGCAATATCTCTAGACTGGATTGACCCTGGACTCTAAAAATTTGTCTTGTTTTTGGGCACATATGGGGGTATATAATACCCAAAAATGAGCGAAATCGGTGACTATAAAATTTGGTACCTGGCGACCCCCCCCTTAACGAGCTGAACTTTTGTAATAAAACGAGTCTGGAAAATGCACTCAATTCCCGGAATTCGCGAAAACCGAATTTTCCAGAGTTTAAAAATTTCCCTAATTCCCCGCAATATCATTTCAAAGCTCTTGATTGCTTTTACATTTTTAGTTAAAAATTGGGGGGATAGAGTTTCAGCGGTTTTTAAGAAATTTTTTAAAAAATAGCAATAAATTTCTGAAAAATGTTCAACTTTTGGTAAAAAACCGCAGAGGGTTCACCCCTTTTTAGGTACCTTCTGAAGATAGGACTTGTCCTTACGGTTTCTACCCGTTTTTGTCGATCTGGTGGGGGCCTTCAGCTCCATTTCCCCCGTTACCCTACGCTTTCAAAATACATTTTGTGGTTTGAAAGCTGATGCGATATATTATGATTGTGATGAAAACTGCGTAAATACAAACTAATCTGCCACAAGATTGGTAGGGCAATGTTTTCAGATAGTGTGACAAGAATTGGCACCACAGAGATATTACTGCAGTTTGCGAGCAGAACTTTGATCGTTTTATCCTTGTAGGATGTGCAGTGTTTATGAATCAAAATATTTTCCTGCCAGTTTCAATGAATGAAATGAAATTCAAAAATGAATGTTCCATCCATTATCGGCTACAATTGAACGGAAGGTTTCACTATCAACAATTAGTCCACTCCAGTTCCCACAACAATTATCCCCCACAAAAATATCAACAATTATCCAGCTATAGTTGCTTAGACCGCAAGTGTTCCCTCTTTGTCACAGTCCCTGTGGGTGGCTTGTACTACCTATACCCACCTCCAGACCGCAAATGCTTTGCACTTCTTCTAGCTTGGCTTTCGTGTAATATTTAAGCCTGCTTTTGTTTTCACCTGCTTTCGTACGTATGTAAGTAAAAATCTTCATATACACGTGCACAGTTCGTTCTAATTTTTGTACAGCTTTATTGAATCTGTCACTTAATCAGGACATATATGTAGAGAGGCACAACTTAGCAGCTGTTACGTCAGACCCTAGTTTGAGATCTATTAACTAAATGGTGTGTACCATGACATATTACTTGCCAAATAAACGCTACTGAGTTCATTCACATATGCTATTCCTCCTTCGTGAATTTACATACCTTTTAAGCTGAAGTAGGAAACTTTTTTGAGTTGTTGCTTGCGTGCGTAACCAAACTTGTACTGATGGTTACTTGCTGGTTGTACAACAATGTTCACAATACAAGGCAAACTTCCAAGCAATCTGACACGCACGCGCGTACACTTATAGTTCATAGAATATTCCAGGCGTACCATACACCTACTTCAAAACGTTTTAATTGGTCATCTCATTATGTTATGGAAAAAATACTGGTCAGTCCCATGTCTGAAAGATTAACTATAAGACTTCGTTATAGCTATAGCTAGATTTGTTTTTTCGGACAGATGGCCCAAGACTTTTGTTTTCTCAATGTAGTGCTTTGACTAATATCCTGATTTTGCCTACTGTTCCTTTAACTTGAGTAACTTGACCCGCTATAGTTTGACGGAGTTAGTCACTTAGACTGCCACTGATTTTTATTTTCATGTGCTTTTTTTAAAAAATATGAAACTTGCAATCGGTTAAAAAGTTAAAGATGAAAACAAAAATCTTAAATATCCGAGGTAGGCGAATGGATTATGCTATTTATAGAAATTATGTAATGTTATGAAATAGTTTATAAAAATATAAACGTTAGTTTTGATTGCATCGCCCATGTGGCTTAGTTTATGGATTATAGTTAATGTGTAGTCGTTGCTGGACTGAACATAACATATTTGGCGCACTGTAAGCCATGCCTCTTATCGGGAAATTGGACAATTTTGACCCAGACACTGAACCTTGGGACTGTTACTATGAACGTTGTGAAGCCTATTTCTCTGCTAACGATATAGCCGATGACAATAAGAAGAAAATGATCCTCATTAGCAGTATGGGTTCTAATTCTTACCAGATCTTGCGCAGTCTTTTGGCACCTGCCAAACCGCAAGAATCTACCTATGCTGCTATTGTAACTGCTTTGGATTCCCATTTCAAACCCAAACCCCTTGTGATTGCGGAGACCTACAAATTCCATAATCGGACCCAGCGGGAAGGCGAATCCTTGGCAGAATTTTTGGCTGACCTCAGGAAGTTAGCTGATAAGTGCGCATTTGAACAGTTCCTTACTCGCGCATTGCGCGATAGATTTGTCTGTGGTATCTTGAATAAAACAGTTCAACAACGGCTGCTCAGCGAAAGAGATTTAACCCTAGAGCGAGCCTTCGAATTGGCTCAAGCAATAGAAAGTGCTGAAAAGGAGCAAGAAAATTTCGCAAAGTCCACATCATCTATCTACAAAGTGCGTAAAGAAAACAAACCCGCCAAATCCAGTTCTTCGTACAAGCAGTTTCCCAGCTGTTATCGATGTGGTAATTATGGCCACAACCCCAACAACTGCAGATACAAAGAAACTGACTGCAGAAACTGTGGAAAGACGGGTCATATTGAAAAAGCTTGCCGGGCTAAGCGGTACAGCAACAAGAAAGTTCAACGAAAAGTTGGTAATGCTCACAAAGTTGAAAGACAAGAAGACGCTGTCAGCAATTCTTCAGGGGCAGAAAGTGACTTATTCTATGTTTACGCCGTGTCCCAGTCAAAGCATGGAAATTTAACTTTAAAAACACTTATTAACGGCAGTGATATCGAAATGCAGCTCGATACTGGAGCTGACTGGAGCATTATCAACAAAGACACGTATCGAAAGAAATTGAAAGGGTTGCCATTACTACCAAGTCAGTGTAAACTGAAAACTTACACTGGCCAAGAAATTATTGTTTTGGGACAAGCCCAAGTCACTGTTCAAGTCAATAATCAAGAAAGGTTGGTTCCTGTTTTGGTTGTGGACTGCAGAGGACCTAATCTATTTGGAAGGAATTGGCTTTCATGTTTTCGCTTGGACTGGAACCAAATCCTGTATACCGGGTCATGCAACCAGGTTAGTCAAAGCAATGAATTAAAAGGGATTTTGAAGAAACACGAAGAGCTGTTCCGTCCAGAATTGGGAACAATTAAGCATTTCAAGGCAAGATTGCATATTCAATCTAATGCAAAACCCAGATTTCTGAAAGCGAGACCTGTACCGTTTGCTATAAAGCCCAAAATTGATGAAGAATTAGACCGCTTAAAGCAAACCGGGGTCATCGAAAGCATCCCTACATCCGATTGGGCTGCTCCGATTGTTCCAGTGATCAAGCCGACTGGGGCAGTCAGACTGTGCGGAGATCTCAGATTGACAGTGAATCCCGTACTGGAGGTAGATCAACATCCACTCCCTCGGTTGGATGAACTGTCAGCCAAACTGCAGGGGGGAGTCCAGTTCTCGAAATTGGACTTGAGAGATGCTTACCTCCAGATGGAGCTGGAAGAGGATTCCAAACAGTACATTGTCATAAATACTCACCGTGGGTTGTATCGCTACAAAAGACTTCCTTTTGGTGTCAGCTCAGCGCCAGCAATTTATCAACGTACCATGGAGCAAATCCTCACAGGGCTTTCTGGTGTTGCTGTATATCTCGACGACATTATCATCACCGGAAATTCAACAAAGGATCATCTGCACAACTTGGATAATGTTCTTCAAAGACTGAAGGAATACGGTATCCGGCTGCGTCTTGAAAAATGCAAATTCCTTCAGGACGTTGTGGAATATCTTGGCCGGACATTCAGCAAAGATGGCATGTCTGCATCATCTAAGAAGCTTGAAGCAATCCTGAAAATGGATAAACCTAAAAATGTCCAAGAAGTGCGAGCATTTTTAGGCGCTGTAAACTACTACGGTCGATTTGTAGAAAACCTTTCGACTCTGATTGCACCATTCAACGATCTTCTTCGAAAGAATGAACCATGGCTTTGGTCTGAGAAGCACGACTCCTGTTTCACCAAACTTAAAGAAGCCTTGTCTTCAATGCCGGTTCTGGTTTTGTACGACGAGTCATTGCCGCTACGATTGGCCTGTGACGCGTCTGCTGTAGGGATTGGAGCCGTACTCTCCCATGTATTTCCCGACGGCACCGAACGACCTATTGCATACGCCTCAAGGACTTTGTCCACTGCCGAAAGAAACTACGCTCAAATAGAAAGAGAAGCGTTGTCGATAATTTTTGGTGTAAAGAAATATCATCAATACCTGTATGGCAGAAGGTTTGAGCTAATAACGGATCACAAACCTTTGACAGCCATTTTTGGTTCAAAAACAGGTATATCAGATATAGCTGCGGCAAGACTACAACGATGGGCTTTGATCCTAATGGGATATCAATACAGCATCAGCTTTCGGAGTTCATCTGCTAATGCTAATGCCGACGTTTTGTCACGTCTTCCGTTGCCGTCTACGGAAGCAGTTACTCAGAATTTTGATTCCGTTATTAACAAATTACAAGCAAGTATCTTCTGTCTCAAAGAAATGCCAGTTACCGCACAGGATATAGCCAAAGAGACTGAAAAGGACGAAATCTTGAAGCAAGTCAAATCGTTTGTTCTGGATGGTTGGCCGAAGAAAACCGAAGACAAACGCCTACGGCAGTACATCAACAATCAAAGCAAATTCACAATAGTGAATGGTTGCTTGATGTACGGTCTTAGGGTGGTGATACCAGCAAAGTACAGGAATCCTGTATTGAAAGAACTTCACAATTCACATTGTGGAATCGTAAGATCCAAAGCTGTAGCCAGGTCCTATTTCTGGTGGCCGCACTTGGACGCCGACATAGAAGATTTGGTGAAGTCATGCAGCATTTGCAAGAAAGAATTACCGAATCCATCACCAGCACCTGTCTTCCAGTGGTCAGATACCGGCGAGCCATGGTCCCGCCTTCACGTGGATTTCGCAGGTCCCTTTGAAAACAAAATGTGGTTGATTATCATAGATAGTCACTCAAAATGGCCGGAAGTCCTCCCTGTTGGTAACACTTCGGCCAAATGTGTCATTGATGCATTCACGGTATTATTCAGCCGTTTTGGTTATCCCAAGCAAATCGTCAGTGACAACGGTCCTCCTTTCAGATCCTACGCACTTGCTCAAGCGCTGAAAGGATGGGGCATTCGTCATATATTTGCGACGCCATACCACCCACAAACAAATGGGTCAGCAGAGCGTTTTGTCCGTACGTTCAAAAGATCATTCAAGAAATTAACAGAAAACAAAGATCCGCAGGTGGTCAAGCTGTCAACTTTCCTTTTTGGGTATCGGACCACCCCACATTCCGTCTCTGGGAGATCGCCGGCGGAAATAATGTTTGGGCGCAAGCTTCGCACGAAGCTAACCTTGTTGGTTCCTTCCACTTCCGATAAACCTGTTTTCCCTAAACCTGCTTCGCCTCTACGGGAGTTCCGGGTTGGTGATAAAGTGTGGGTAAAATCTTACACTAAGACCAAGCCGGAATGGATCCAGGGTATAATCTCGGACAGAACCACCCCTGTATCCTATGTGGTTAAAGTGGCCGGCAAATATTGGCGACGGCACATTAACCAGATTCTGGGATTGGATTTTAGCCAGGAGCCAAAGTCCAGTGGTCCTTCACCTCACCTTACCCATCCGTTAAATCCCGTGCAGGTGGCCCCTAATATTCAACCGGTGCCGCTGCCCAATATTCCAGGCCCCGTTCCGGGACCTGAACCCGGAGGACCTATGCCTCTTCGCCGATCTGGCCGCGAGAGGAAAAAGCCGCTCAAGTTCAATCCTGGACAAGACCGCGAAGCTTTCTGGAGACCTGAATAGCTTCGAAGAAAGGGGGAAGAAAATGTTATGAAATAGTTTATAAAAATATAAACGTTAGTTTTGATTGCATCGTCCATGTGGCTTAGTTTATGGATTATAGTTAATGTGTAGTCGTTGCTGGACTGAACATAACATGTAATTACTGGGTTCACTGATTAATTCAGCTTGGATGGCTTCTTAGAAGTCAATGCACGCATTCTTCTGCCGAGGGCTGGAAAAGCATCTCTCTTCTTTTTTCTTTCCATAATCAAAAAGTTCTTTTAAGTATAACTTTCAGGCATACTATCGTTTTTATTAGTCTTTGCCATCTAATCTGCCTGCGTGCCTACCTACCCATTTCCTGAGGCTTTAACTTTTCATATTACTAATCAATGTAGGTGCGTCATTCAGATTCATACATTTTAATAAACTTATTAAAACTTCAAACTCTGACTCTGCGCAAAACAGTACTGATATTAATGCATTAAGCATGAGTTAACATGATTGAATGCACAGACGGAGAGCGTCCCACACATGCTGTAGCTGTATATCTACCTATCCAGTATCCCTTTGCCTATTCGTCTAATCTGTAAAGTTTATAATCCATAATATTGATTGACTATTGTTTAACTAAAGCTTAAAATAAACAGTAACTCTACCTTAGGTTAGGTTGTTATCATATTCCATCCAAACAAACAAAAAGTCTACGTTAATTTGCTAAATTGTTTGTTACAGGTTGTTTATTAGACCATTTGGTATTATTCACATGATATTACATTTATTTTGAACAAATCTATGAGATATGAAATATCAGAAAATTGTATTATTAATGGGCATCTATTGCATCTGTTATACTACAATTGCTGAAGCTCTTCCACTTTCCAGTGGTCGGATAACCAAGCCAAGAAACGACGGAGAACTAATTGATCAGCTTAAAGATGAGAATGCAATATTGAAGGAAATTATACGGGTTTTCATAGGAATTGCCTTGGTAAGTATATGGCTCAGATGGTTAGTAGTTAATCGCGTTAAGTAGAGAACTTCAGCTTAGGCCACTACCCGCAAAGCGGTATTCATCAACCGGTCCCACCTTGCCTCGTTCCGCGGCCCAAACGATACAAGATATCCGCAACTTGCCTGCAAAAACTTCTTTTTTCTTCGTTTGTGATTTTTCGTATTTACAGAGGCAGAGAAGAGTCGTTTCTGATTTGATTTCTTGTGTAAAGGGTCAAAAAGGGGTAATTTCAAACAAAATTATTATTCAAAAACATTATACAAGTCTCTATTTAAAACATTCACATATTAAAACTTTAAAACACCTTTTAGTGTTCTGTTACACTTCCATGTTATTGTATTAACTGTTAACTAAGTACTTTCCTACTGTAACCTATATAGATTACGTAATTTGTAACCCTATTAGAATGCTTACGTAACTCTTATCTTAAATTACTGTTGTTGTAACCTATTTTATAATGATTACGTAGTAAGTGGCCAGTTTTCTGTCATAATTGTAATTAAGTGTTGACATTAATGTAACAGTGATTACGTAATCTTTGTATTAAAAGTACCGCACTTCTTTTCGTAGTCGACAAAACCCACATTCAAACTTTCTAAATTTCATCTCAAATTTAACCCACTTCTAATCACCCCCTAAAGGGATTTAGTTGACTATAAAAGGAAGTGCAATTTCGCACTATATGAGTTGTCTGATGATTAAAGCTAAAGTCTTGTCGACTTCATTTTCTCACTTGGGCTAAACCATGAATTTTGGCTAATCTTGAATTTTTGGCTTATCTGAATTTCCAGACAACATCAATTTCGGTTAATCGAATAATTTGGGCTAAACAATTTCGGTCAATCTTTAATATTTGGTTAAACTAATTTCAGGTAATCTTAACGAGAACAATTTGGTTAATTTGAATTTGGGCTAATCGTCCCACTAACCGTTACACTTGTAATGGTTGAGAGTGCCTAGATGAAATTAGGTAGCAAATGTCAAACTACGTTCACTATCATTTTGTTCTTTTGAACAAGCTATAGAACTACCTATACCACAAGCGGGTGGAACCCCGCTTCGGCAATGTCGCACACGGCACACAGTTGGCGTCAAAATTCCTCCAGCAACGGGTAGCATATTCTTCTACCACATGGGGGAAGACAATTATACCCCAAATAGGTTTCTCGACTAAAACTTTCGAAATGCTTCCGGTTTCGCTGGAAGTTTTGATCTCAACTCAAATCACTATTTCTCGCTAGAAACTGGAAAAATGTTATTTCCTAGAAAACTTAGCTTTTGTAGGATCCGTTAATGCTTCTAAATCTCCTTTCCAGGAACAAGACGAAACCTTGGGATCCTGGTATTGTTAATCTGCCCCAGCAAATGGGAGTGGGTTGCGGCAACTTAATTGGTTGCTGGCCGGGCACTTGTTTCTAGCTTGTAAGCGATCGTGACAAAACCGATCCCTCCCCGTCCCAAAAGAACGGAATTTATTGGGTTGCCGCTTTTTACACAAAAAGGCAACCCTTTCATCTGGGTATGTCCGTTTTTATTATTTAATCTCGTTACCACCCCCTGTCCCCCCCTCTAACTTTTGCTAGGGGTGGCCGATTGGGGCTGAAATTTTCACGGGGGGTTGGGGGTGGGGTGAACCGTGAACCGTAGCGGCAACCCATTCTCGCTACTTCGCTAGTTAAGGCATTCGATTCGGTTCCGAATTCTGATGCAATACTTGTTAGACTTGATTAGGCGCTTGAATCCTTGATTATGCCTAGAGAATTTTTCTTTTGTATTTAGAAGGAAGGCAAGCTGTTTTAATGTGAAGAAGCAAATGGAAATACGTAGACCAGTTTCGTGCATTAATTGTTGTATATAAATGTTATAATTTAGTAAACTAAATGAATGCAAAGTATACAGAAGCAGATTTGCCTTTCTCCGCGTGCGGTTAACCCCGGGCGATACATGTGGATATATTTGTGTGACCACAATAAGTAGGCCTTGATAAACCTTTATTAGTTACATAGTAATGAGTCGCTGTTTTCGACGATCGACCAAGGAATCTCTCAGCCGGGCCGACCGCAACCGGTGGTCCTAAAACACTAGTTGGTCATTCGCTATAAGCATAGTGATAGACCTGCTTATACTCACTTGAAAGATCTCGTTGAGATCTAGTTTGAGTCCAAATCTCTATCTTCTCTCTATCGTGCGATACAGCAATTTTTCACATGAGTCGAACCGCTCCATGTTTTTTGAAAGTTTATTCAGAATTTTGTCAGCTATGCAAGCCGGACAATTGAAGCAAAGGTGTCAACTTGAAGGCCTCATAGATGCAAGTAAATTGTAAACTTAATAGAGAAACGTACCGGGTATTATCTGGTTAGAATGGTTTCGTGGCAGTGTCAAAAAATAACATTAAACAGCCTATATTAGTAGTGCATGCGACCTCTACCAGACCAGAGTTCACGATACAGGCGGCTCATCAGTGGAGCTGTATGGAACTAGGTGTTTTATGCATTTTATTAAAAATATAAAAGATATAAATAAGCACAAAAGAAGGTTGTCCTTTTTCCAGTCACTACCTCATTTATGATTAAAAGCTATTTGAAGAGGTATCGAATGCTATAACCGACGTCTATCGAAGGAGTCTCCAAAAGGAGTCACCACAGTTAAGAGAACGAAAGTAATTGTGTAAAACATATAGTAATATAAAGCTTATAGTAATAGTAATTTACAACCGGATAGATATAAAAAACGCACTGCGGAATGGGCGTGCGATTTGCACCCATTCGAATTCTGATTTTTTTCCAACCAGTCATAGTTTATATTACCAAAAGTAATATATATTGCGAACTAAATACTACTTACTTTATTTCCTTAACAGAAACAAATTAAACACCTTAATAAAGACAAAATTCATACACAAGGCACATTCGTCACAATGCATGCATTCCCATTATAAAAATAATCGGAAATGGAGCTTCGTTAACAAATTCAATAGAAATCAAAATAACGAGAGCACTAAACACTATATAACTAACAAGTTAAAAACTGGCATTATACGAAAGCAGATAATGGTACGCTATAAGACATGACATCAGACCAATAAAATGATACCAAAATAAAGCGAAATGCTTTCGGGACAAAGTAAAGCGAAGATACATAGTAAGTAGTAGGTAATGAATATTGTAGCAGCACAGACCGAAACGACCAAAATGACTATTCAATGGAACAGATATTTACCAATTTCGATTGAAAAACTACGATAAAGGTCCGTGGTAGAGCCAGAAAAAATTTCGGAGGAGGAATTCTAAGATTTTGAAGGGGGTGTTGGGGGAGCCAGGGGCGGATCCGGGGGGGGCCGCCCCCCCCCCCCTCCGTCGCGATTCGAAGGTAGGAAAACTAAGGAGGGAAAGAGGAAAAAGGGCAAACAACCAAAATATTTCGCGCCGTCGGCGCGAATTTTCTAATTTTTAACCGCATATTTATTGCATTTATGAAGAAAAAGCTTGAAATGCATCCTATCTTTCTGAGAAATTACCATTTTTGCCTAAAAATGTCAAGAAATTAAAAAAATGTTCTCAGTTCTTCAGTATGAAAAGAATTAAAGATCCGAAGATCGATTTCATTGGAAAAACAAAAAATTCTTCAACTTCTGGGGGGCTCCGCCCCCCCCCAGACCCCCCGCTGAAAAAATTTTACCGCCCCCCGTCACGAAATCCTGGATCCGACAGTGGGGGGAGAAGAGCTAAATGAAGCTAAAAACAGACATTTTTAACTTACGTATTGTAAATGTTTAACGAAATATTTTCAAAGCAAACAAGAGGACTGACTATGGGATACAGTCTGCCACAAATTATGTATGAGCATGACAAGCAATCCCGTGTGCGTGCTTAAACAGGTATACATATAGTTGGTGTATATTCAGATGACATACCAAAAACGTTTGATCACGAGAGGCATTTAAATTTCAATTCAAGTTTTAAAAAAATTACCTCGTTGGTACGCAAGGAAAGCAATTGGGGGGGGGGGGTCTAACTAAGCGAATTCCCCTATCTGGCCCTCCCCTGCCTAAGCCAGTGAATGTTGACGTTTCCAAAAAAGCTTTTTTCAAATTTAGAAATTTTTTCAGATTATTATGACAAACTTAGTTTAAGCCCTAAAATTTAGTTTCAGCCCAACTTAGAAGGTAAAAACAAGGCACAGGTACAAAATTATTCAAGGGGGGTGACTGAGGACTGTGGAGAGGGGCAGTAAAATTTCTCATTTTGAGCAAACCATTGCATGCTCACGACATATACCTATTAATTTTAGTTTCTGTGGTTCGTGCTTTATATTTGAACCGATAGAGAAACACCGGGTCTGGGGGGGCTGAGCAACGCAGAATTTAAGGATTGAATATTCTGAGCATACATCAACAGCTCGTGGCGGATGATGTTTAGAAAACACAAATGAATAGCAAAGCTACAAAGCAATTATATACACACGTAAAGGTTTAATTAGACTTTAGCATGCTTATAATACACTGGGCTTATTCTAGTTGGGGGGGGGGGAGACAGAAGCCCCACATAAACACCCTTTCCGCCCCTCAACCGCCTACCCCAAGAAAAGTGGGTGCCAGTTTTGGTACCAACTTTTGCCCTGAAAAAAATCGCCCAGAAGGCCAAACTTTCGAAAATTCGCCGGAGATTTTTAGTCGATTTTTGCCTACTTAAGCGCTAAATCCGCATATTTTTTGGCGACTACTCTAAAAAGAGCGCAATTTTTAGCATGTTTGTAGAAAAATTTTGGAATATTTTTCTCCCCGCCCCCCCCCCCCGGGGCCCCTCAAGAAATATTCCTTAGAATAAATGAGAAACCCAGATGAAAAACAATAAAACTTAAATAAATAACACAACTAGTCTAAATTCGCGTCGCAGGTGTGAACAATGTTTAATAAACAGAAAATCTACAGCAAACTTGGAGCATATATAACAGTACAGTTTGTTCATGTTTCTGATGAATTTAAAATTTTTTCCAAGGAGGGGAGTCAAACCCATTTCGATAGAGACGTCCACCGTATCTACGCTGTCGCTAGCGAAACAAGGTATTCTTCTTCTTTCTCAATAATACTATTGGTATAACTGACATAAAGTATACATATATAACGAAAGTTTAACCATAGTAATAGGTGATAATGTTTGTTACAGAGTCCATGCCACGCGCGATCTACTTTAACCTTTTTATGTAAACTTTTACAAGGGCCTTATGAACAGATCTCTTGGGTTCAATGTTATAAATTTATTTAACCAGGTTTACTCGTTAACCCAGGTTAACAACAGGGTTATCAATACAAACCCAATCTTATAAAATGGGGGTTTGGAAAACTATGGTTTCACTTACAAATCTGGGTTAGGGTTAAAATCTAGCCGTAAACGTAAGGTTAACCCAAAGAAATATTCTTAATTCGAAAACGTTTTGTAACACAGACTCAGGGTTAAATTAACACAAAAACGTGGCTAGCCAGCCCTGGTTATATTATCTCCGTCTTTATAACATAGGCCCTGAGCCCTGAAGCATTAGCTCGTTTAAAACCAGAATTTTAGTGAAACTAAACATAAAAACATAACGACTGTATCTATAAAACACCAAAAATAAACTTAAAAACACATCAAATAACAGTGACAACTTCATAATGTACAGACTACAGATGTACCAAGTGTCATTTATGCAAAAAAGTAAGCAAAACAAGTATGTGGCAACTGAAGATGCGCAAGTGTAACAGCTGAAAGATTAACGGAGGTAGTGATTCTTGCATGAATAGTCAACCAGAATCAGGAACAAACAGTGAAAACAGAATGTATAGCCAGTTCAGTTAAAAACTACCGTCCACCTGAGCAACTGAGAACCGGAATCATTGCTTATTTTGGCAGTAACGACGGCAAGCATCAGCAATCTGAGCACTGACACGTTTGTATATAAACTGGGTCTGTACATCACACAGCACCATATGCGGTGCCAGACTGGGCACGACAGAGGCAGCAGAGACCGAAGGAGAGGTCTTGGAATGAAGTGAAGTAGCAGAATTTGGCACCTGAGAAGACACCCGTAGAATTGTGGAAGAAGGTTTAGCAACTGTAGCAGTAGAAAGTGGAAGTTCTGGCGCTATGGTTGGAAGATGATTAGATAGTACGTCATCAGACAACAGAGATTCACCACCGCTGGAATGTTTAGTAAGACCAGGTGGCTCAGCCAGCTTCAGCGAAACCGGAAAATCATCTGATGTGACCTGCACAAACATAACATAATAATATACAGCATGCAATATACGAAACACGAAAAGCTTAAATCACAGTTTGTGGTCTGTGGACTATTTTACTTCTAGCATGGACCACTTATAAAGTATATATCTAAATTGGACAATGTAGCATATACTATATAGGAATAAGTTAAGTTTCGTACCAACTTTTTATTTTCCTTTTCCGGAATTTATGTCTGGAATGAAATTAACACAAAATAGAAGTCTGACCAAGAATTAAAGAAATACATAAATATACTCTCATGCTAATTCATGAACGATCCATTTGTAGACGTGTAAAACATCAAAATTCCTATGTTAGTAGTAGTGCATGCGACCTCTACCAGACTCAATTCTCACACCCGCGGCTCATCAGTGGAGGAGTGTGGAATCCAGTTTTTTAATTACTTTTCCAAGTCCCCCCAAAAATATGCCAAAATTAGTTTCGCGGCCGGTCGCCTCAAATTAGTGAAAATTAGTTGACATATATATAAACATGATACAAGAATTGTGACAACATACAACGTAAACAAAACGTCTATTTAGAAATATGTATCCAAGAATTTATATACTTATTATTAATTTTAATAATTTTAATAATTTTAATTAATTAATTATTAGTATTTAATATACTATACTGTTTCCTGAATTTTGTTGATATAATATATAATTACAAGTAACAAAAATGCTCCGCACAAAAGGGGATAATATGTGTGTTGGGCCTATGTCTATCCTTTAAATTCCGGTTGAGAAAGGCATAAATCCGACACCGCAAAAGTTGCTCAGCTCACTTAGGGCTTTCATTTGAGAAAAAAAAAAAAAAAAAATAAAAAATTTGAGGGGGGGGGGGGGGGGGGGGGGGGGGCGGGGGGGGGGGGGGGGGTGGGGGGGGGGGGGGGGGGGGGGGGGGGGCCACTTTTGAAAAATTTTATTTTTGACCCAAAATCGCCTTAGTCCCCACCCCACCCCACCACAGCACTCTACAGCCACTTTGGGTATGCAGTTCTATGACAAAAGTTGCTCAGCTCACTTAGGGCTTTGATTTGATACCAAATTTGACCACTTTTGAGAAACTTTATTTTCGACCATTTGACCCTCCCACCCGACTGACCCTTCAAACGGCAAAGTAGAACCAGCCCAGCAAAATAGGTACGTCAGACGGCAAAAAGAATACCGGGAATGAGCTGGGCACACCAGAAAACCCCTATAGACAAAGTTTTGAGAGGCCAGGTAGAGCCTACTCTGGACCTCCAGGAAGCGGTTTCCGACTTGACCCTTCCGACGGCAAAGTGGAACCAGCCCAGCAAGATGGGTGGGTCTGACGGTAAAACTGGCTGCGGGAATCGATTCTCCGTGCCAGAAAACCATTGTATGGAAGATTTGAGCTTTCAAAGTTGAATAGATAGCGAGAAATTTCGATTTTTCATTTTTCGAATTTTCGCCATTTTTGACGGGCCACTGTGGTCGCTAGGGAAGTGATAGAGAAACGCAACCTGGACCGTTAGTTAGTTCAATATATGTAATTTCTGAATATAAAAAGAAATCAGCTCCAGCTCGTAACGTTCGACCTGAGCGACGACCACAAAAATGGTCACTTTTCGCTATGAGCCGACTGGCGCAGCTGCGGCGCAAAAAAAGTTGTGATTCTTAAATTCTTTAGAGGGTACTACTAGACCCCATAGCCCTTTAGGTTGGCCCACCGCTGCAGATCACGTGAAAGCGGCGAACATTATGTACAATAAAACCATCAAATAGGAGAAACCGGAAAAAAAACATCGCCGCCATAACCGGTCCGGGGCGCAACTTTTTAACGGTAAGTGACTGGGGTTTTTCTAGGCAAAAATAAGTGGGGGGGACGAGTGGGGGGGACGCCCCCCCCACTAGTGGGGGGGGAGGTCCAAAAGTGGGGGGGGAAATAAAATGGGCTAAAAATGCCAAAAATACAGTATAAAAAGCCTGTTTTCTACATATACTGCTATAACTAAGCTTAAAAGTGCTCAAAAATTGAGTTTTAGCACCAAAATAGACCATTTTTGACGAAAAAATTCCGGCGAAGCCGGAAAATTTTTGAAAATTTTGACCAAAAATCCTAAAAATTTGGCATTTTCTGGGCACCTTAGGGTGAGTGGGGGGGGGAAGCCCAAAAAAGTGGGGGGGGGGAAGAGGTAGAGTGTGGGGGGGGGGGAACCCAGAAAGTGGGGGGGGGGCGCCCCCCCCCCCACCCCCCAGTAAAAAAACCCCAGAGTGATACGGGGCTGAAACTTCACAGACATACTAAACTCGATGTGCTCTACAATTTGCGCATGAAATCTGCGCAGGATCTGCGCGGGATTTTGCCACCTTCTGCGTAGCTTATTTTACACTGTCTCCAGCCACTTTTCACACATATTATGGGGGTCGCTGCGCGACACTATGATAATATTGTATGGTGTACCTGACTAGGAGGTGCGATAACCGGAGTAACATGAGCAACCTGAATTGGCAGTTTCTTTGGTCTCACATTCGGAAAGTGTGATGCTAACTGAAAGAGCAATAAATGGCACAACTTTATGAACAAATTAAAACCATTACTTTCCCGGCGCTATCAGAGCACCTGTGGCGCACTTAGGAGGGGGCCCTCCAACCGAAACCAGAAGTAAAGCAA
>JASAND010028750.1:0-17176 GCA_030248195.1 Trissonchulus latispiculum
AAATGTCCTAATTATAAGCTTTAAGCGATGTGCTAAGCTCTTTCCAACTCTCAAAATTGCGAAAATTATAGCGTTTCAAAGATCACCACAAAAGCACAAGAGGACAAGAGGATCCAACCTGAGCTAGGAAAATCGTAGGACCAATAATTTTTATACCATTATTTCAGTTCTAAATTATTTTCTCCGAGGTAACACGCTTTTCTCTACGTTTCATACACTAATGAATCTGTGCAAGATGTTTTTTGTGTTATAAAGATGCAGTCATATCCAAAATCGGGACAAATGAAAGAACGAACGAAGCTTTCAAATCTGGCAATGCCAAAAAGCAGAATCCTAATCTACGCCACAGCCCTGATCCACCGAACTCGAAAGGACAATGAAAAATAGCCATCGGCAGTTTTCCAAAAAATGCATGTCTAAAGCCGTTTTTTAATTGTTTGCAAGAGTTGAGAGAAATCCGTGTTCCAAACAATTTGATAACGATTTTCAAAATTTCACATTTTCGCTGCAGTGCGTAAGCAGAGATCCCGAAGCGAGCTCGGTCACCTTTGGGCATAAATGTCTTTTAGGACTATAAATATGGACAATACTTGACCAACGGACCTGCGATGTTGAAGCTGTCGACATCTTGCAATATTTGTTTGATTTTTGGCAAAATGGTCAATTTTAGACCTGGAAAAATAATTTTCGCAGTTATCTCTTAAACCGTAAGCAATCAAAAAATACTGTCAAAAGCAAAGTTGTAGGTCTTGGTGAATGGACTCGAATGACTATAAGTTTGGCCGTATATGTTGGCCACAGTGCAAGTTATGGTGGATTATAGCTGATTTTTCTAATACTCTGATTTTCACGCCGCGACTTTTCTAAATGTTTTCCAGGATAAATGAAGTAATTCTAGCAAACTTGAATGAATTTCAACGACAATTAAGCTATTAAGCTTATGAGGTTTTGAGAAGGTTTTGCACCATACCTGCACGGGAGGTAAAATTTCACTGACCCTTGTTGAAGCAAAGTTGGGTGCCCCTTGTGAGAGCGATTTTTCTTAAGCGTAGTTTTGAAAGCGATTTTTAAGCGTTGTTTAACGTTTTTTAACGAAAAACAGCGATTTAGCTAAAACTACGATTTTCGGACGTTTTTAGCGGAAAATAGTGATGTTTAATGAAGAATTCCGGCGTAGCCGGAAAATTTTGCGAAATTTTAGTCGTAAAACCTATTTTTTGGGCAATTTTCTTACCCCTTGTGGCCTATTTTCTTACCCCTTGTGAGAGCAATTTCGAGACCCTTTGTGGGCGACTTCGCGGAGGGGGGGGGAATTCCCCCCTTCCCCCCCCCTTGTCCACATGTGTTTTGCACCCTTAAAATGTTTTGTAGAAAGAAGAGGACGTTGTGTTTCTTATTTTAGAAATGCTCGTGTACAGTCAGCCAGACATAGCTAAGCTTTTCTACTTTCCACTGCACCGGGGGAAAACCCATAACGGTTAGTGCTTTTATGAAGCAAGGAAGCAAAGGAGAAGCGGAGAACTCAGAAACGGAGATTCGACTTCTACTTTCAGTTATGCCAGGGTCGTGAATTGGGCCCCCGGATTCTGGCAGGCTCGAAACTAGCCTAGTCAAAGTTTTGAATCAGCTGCCATGGTCCGGGCCTTTTCTGAGCTTGACCTGACTCAACCCTCATGATTGGGTCTCTCAAGCCTTCTAGGCCTTTTGAGTTGCTCGTCTTAGCTTCTTTTAGCAAATGGGTAGAGGAGAGCATAATAGAGCGGAGTAGAAATAAAATTAACTGTACGCTTTTCGCGAATGAGTAAAGTTAAGCAAAATTGTTCATTTTGGTGCTCTCGTTCCAGCCATAATGCAGTGTCGCTACTGCACGCTGAAAAAATAAGGCTAAACCGTAATTCTCATCTTTAAACCTAAAATATGGGACTAGTGCTAGGTTGTTAACGAGCACGAAAATGAGTTACTCCGTAGGTTTTAGCTAGTTTCATAAATGACTAGAGCCGTGAGAGGAAAGCCGTGAGAGGAAAAACTATCCGAAAGGAAACAAGAATCGTAAATAAATGGCTAATCCGACAATTAAAGATTCATGTTATTTTGTCTTTCTCATTACAATGCTGTTCCCTACTAAAGCGGTGATTGAATTCCTTTATTTTTGCACTATTGCTTATAATTTGAATTGTTTATAATTCTCTAAAACGGAAACCTAATTTTCTAAAACAGGCAGAAGGAAATGAATAGCATAGGAAATTCACAAAATCAAACCAATAGTAGCAAAATTGTCTACTTTCGTGAAACTGGCGCTTATACTAGTAAATCTATCTTTGTATCTGTTGAATATTGTCTGTGGTGCCAACTTAACAGGCGTAGCGCAATCAGATGTTTCCATCTCATCCGCTCACGTAAACTAGTAAGCTGCGACATCAAAATAACATGACTGCATAAAGTGGCAGATGAGATCCTAGACTCTTTCAATATCTGGATTTTGCGAAATTCCTTTTTTCCAAGTCTATGGCGCCAATTAACTAGATATGTAGTCTCGTAAGTGGAATCTATCTTTGTCGGCAGAGTTGAAATTTTAAATATGAGTATTCGTGTAGATATTGTTTGGCTTGCAGGATTATTGCTAAATCAGTTAGGGGCGGCATACATAACGGAGATTTGGGGTGGGGAACATGACTCATAGGTGTAATTGGGGGGAGGTTTGGGGGGTGGGTAACCCCCCAGCCATTTTTCCAAACCACCCCCAAAAATTTTTGGGGGCCCCCAAACTACCCCCCCCCCCTACTTGGGGGGGGGGGGGGTAGTCGCGCCGCAGGCGCGAAAAATTGGCCAAAAATCGGGTATTTTTAGGGTAAATTTTGCAAATTTTTTCAAAAATGTCCAGGTTTTTGGCTTAAGGTGTTCATTATTCCATGAAATACACAGTTTCAACAGTTTTATGGACTTTCTGACTCAATATTGACCCTATTTTGGAGTTAGAAATATGTTGGCAATCACGTTTTCGAGTTTAAAAACACTGTCTAATGTTAAAATTACTTAATGATTGCATGTTTTTCGGCATTAGCAATTGCTGAAAATGCGATTTTTGGCATAAAAATAGAAAAATATTTTTGGGGGAGGTTTGGGGGGTCTTGGGGGGTTTGGGGGAGGTCTAAAATGGGGGCCCGCCCCCAAAATTTGGGGGGAGGGGGCCTCCCCCAACCCAAATCCCCGTTACACCACAGGAAAACTTTTGTTGGAAAAAATCGGAAAAAAATCGGGACAAATTTTTCCGATTTTTTCCGGAAATTATTCCGACTTTTTTGTACAACTTTTCCGATTTTATTCCGATTTTTTACCGATTTTTTCCGATTTTTTCCGGGAATTTTCCCGATTTTTGTGCAACTTTTCTATTATTCCGATTTTTTTCCGATATTTTCCGATCTTTTTTCCGATATTTTCCAGACATTTTTCCGATTTTTTCCGGACATTTTCCCCATATTTTCACGATATTTTGCCGAATTTTTTCTGTGTTTTTCCGGATATTTTTTTGATGTTTTCCCAACATTTTTCCAAATTTCCCCAACATTTTCTTTGGTTTTTCTCGCCACCTGCATACGTCTCGCGCTGTATGTATATATATACGTACGTATTATAGCGCGGCGGGAAAACCCATCGCCAGTGTGTAAGTTTTGTGTGCCCAAGTGGCAGCGTTGCTTAGAATAATAAAGGCTACACTAAAACTAATGCCCAGACGAAAACAAACAGAAGTAAAAACAGATATAGCCATGGGGGGAAAAACCCACATTTTCGGATTTTGGCTGGAACTTTTTTATTATAAGGAGTATCTGAGAACTTTATATACCATCGTACTTGGCGTACCTAGAACTTTCTTTTAAGCCTATTTGCACTTCTCTAGGTTGTACCGTTAGAGCGGCATAATGCAAAAAGTAGCGGGGGAAAAAAACCCAAATGGGGGGGAAAATAAACCCACCCCTCACAGGTCTTAAAAATTGTTCTATCGCAATTCTGACACTTCCAGTGTAAAATTCAACCCTTTTTTAGTTAGTATGAACCAAAAAACCCGATCTAAGTAGCTTTTTTTGAGATCTCATGTGCCGTTGAAATTGCTGCATCAACTGGCCAGGTTTCATAAAGTTTAACACATAAACATAGGGCAATTTTTGAAAAATGCTAAAAATGATGTAATTTGACAAAACTTATTGTTCTATCGTGTAGAGAATGGTTTTTTTACGTAGAATTGGCTGTTAAAATCCACAATTGTACCTGTATTGGGTCCTCCAGCAGCGAAATGGCACTTTTAAGGTTTTTAGCCCCTAGCTAGCCAGGTAAGCAAAATTGTCCGAATCTGACCGCATAGGATGACGCAGCGTGCTCGATAGTACCGTACTATAGTCTATAATTGCTTCCGTGTTGAGTTGTTAAGAAATTTTTCAAAAAAATTTGGGTGGGTTTTTTCCCCCCAAAGTGGGTTTTTTCCCCGCCACGTTTGGCAACGTGCCAGACTAACGGTACAGCGGATCGGTTTAATTTTGGCTGTGTGCAAAGAGGAAGAGTTGCCATCATTGCAGATATTTGCAAAACTTTTCTAACCCAACCCAGTCAAAAGTTACATCGGTCCAAACTTTTGCAAAATTTTGGCATGGTTGGACCAAAAAGTAGTTGTCATTTTCAAAATGTCATAAAATGAGCAGGAGTGAACCAAATGACTTGATCTTTGCATACATAGGTAAGAAAGAGTCGCGCTTCCAGCTGCTATGTTTTGGAGCTCATATCTCCAACCCATGACCCAGGAGGCGGGTGGGTTTTTTTCCCCCCAAAAATGGGGTGGGTTTTTTTCACCCCATGGCTATACGTATGTAGATGATTGCGCCGAAGGCGTAAAATTTTTTGGAAAGACTTAAAAATTATGCTTAAAATCAATAAAGATTTGCTCCTTCAGGTGAAAAGGAGTGTGCTTTTTAGTGTTTTTTTAAATTTTGTGTTTTTCAAAAAGTGTGCGAAAACGAAATAAAAAACGCAAAAAACAGTGGGCAAAATGGTTTTTCGGTCAAATCTCTAGCTTAAAGCAACGAATCCCAGCTAATATATAAGCATTGATAAAATGTACAAGACTGCATTAGCGTAGATACAAAAAATTTTCAGGAGGGGGGGGAACGGTTTGGACCGAAGTCTGGGGGGGGGGTGAATTTTTTTATTTTTGCTCAACAATTGTATGAACAAAAAGTTTTATAAGGTTCTTAGCTTAAATCTATTGTAGCCGAAAGCGGCATGATAAAACCCAAAAAGGGGGTCTGGGAGCGGAGCCCCTCATAATTTGAGAAAATTTTTCAATTTTGTCATTAAAACGCTACGTATTGAAACATTGAATTCTTTGCATTGTATTGTCAATTCCCAAACCAAATTTTGTAGTTTAATTTGCTATATATTTTCCACTTCTATAGTCTCGTACGAAAACTCAGACTGGATGCTCCCATTATGAACACGGTATTCCAAGCAGCAGAGATCCAGTATCCATCATTTAAGACAATCATGTTTGCAATAATTAGTGATGGGCAATGGATATCCGGATATCCGTGCCATGTACATACATTTCAGTCAAAACTAGGAAAAATTAGGACATTTTTGGCAAAAACTTCAAAAATTTTAAAATATTTTCAAAAATACTTCTGAAAAAATATATTTTTGAAACGAAGGTCGAGACTTGGTTGCATGACAGACATTCACTGCCTGCCGAAAAATTGACAGAAAAATTGAAAACTTAACTGCAAAATCGAAATATTTTCTTGAAGTTAAGTTTGGAATAGGCGGATAACCGGATATCCGGATATCCGTAAGCGCAAAATAGGCGGATAACCGGATATATATCCGTTAACGCAAAATAGGCGGATAACCGGATATCCGTTAACGCAAAATAGGCGGATAACCGGATATGGAAAAATGTCTGGAGCCCATCACTAGCAATAATGCAGTTTATGAAACTACAAAGCTGGCAAAGCAAAGTAAGTAAAGCAAACCAGTAAAGGTTTAATTATACGCACATATATGTAGTAAAATGCTAACAATGAAGTCGCGAAAAATTTTCAATTAAGTACAAATGCACTAATTTTTGGGGCATTTTAATATATACAATTTCTTTGTGCAAATTTTATTGGCCAATTTTTTTCAAGGAGGCAAAACCATTTCGGGGAGGGCGCCCCCCGTATCTACGCTAGTGCAAGACTGTGTATCGATTGAGCATAATTGTCCTTTTACGATTTGGCAGTACATAATTGTGAAATACTACTTGCCGTATTATCAATTAATATTAATCGTAATCGTATTATATATTAATTTAAATTAGTATATATAAATTTTTTTGCAGTACATAATTGTGTACATATAGCCATGGGGGAAACCCCCACATTTTGGATCTTGGCTGGAACTTTTTTATTATAAGGGCTAGATGAGAACTTTATATACCATCGTACTTGGCGTACTTAGCCCTATCTATCTATCTTTTAAGCCCATTTGCACTTCTTTAGGTCGTACGGTTAGGCCGGTATAATGCACAAAGTAGCGAGGGAAAAACCCAATGGGGGGAAAACCCACCCCTCACAGGTCTCAAAAATTGTCGTAGCGCTATTCTGTCACTTCCGGTGTAAAATTCTACTTTTTTGAGATTTCATGTGCCATTGAAAATGCAGCATCAAACGGACAGGTTTCATAAAGTTTAACACAGGGCAATTTCTGAAAAATGCTAAAAACGATGTAATTTGATAAAACTTATTAGTCCATCGTGTAGAGAATGGTTTTTTTACGTTCATTTGGCTGAAAATCCACAATTGGACCTGTCCTGGGTACTCCAGTGCCGAAATGGCACTTTCAGGCATAGGTGTATATACAGTGGCGTAGATAGGTCTTTTCTTCGGGGTGGGCGGATCTTTGGCAAGTCGGGGGGGGGGGGTGCGGGGGCCGAACCTACCCCCCCCCCGAAATTCAGTAATTTTTTACCGTGACCTACAGTCATAAATTTCAACACTTTTCAAAGTAAAATTCATTTTTCCAGATTTTCACTAAAAGCGACTACAGAAGCTTTAATTCTTAAATAGTAAACTTGAGAAATTTTCTGATTTTCACCAGAAACGCCTTAATTATTAAAGTTGACTTTTTTCAGGTTTTCAACAAAAAAACTGCTAGAAAAACTAACTCTTTAATATCAAAGTTGATAATTTTCA
The DNA here is from genome assembly GCA_030248195.1 of Trissonchulus latispiculum. Taxonomy (NCBI): domain Eukaryota; kingdom Metazoa; phylum Nematoda; class Enoplea; order Enoplida; family Ironidae; genus Trissonchulus; species Trissonchulus latispiculum. Next base: position 7,215 of record JASAND010028750.1, read on the forward strand.
ACTTATAATTTTGTACTGAATTGCTTTTGAATCCCCAGAAGTTGAGAATTTTTATATTTTAGACATGAAAGCAATTTTTTTCTAAGCACGTTCTTGCTGTTTTATTTCAGATCAGCAAATAATATGAGCTAGCAATGCACGCGGGGAATGGCTGTGGCGAACCCAAATGTCGCGAAAAAAATAACACCCGCGGGGGGTGTCTGGGGGCGTAGTTCCCCAGAAGTTGCATAATTTTTCAATTCTAGAGTCTCAGGAATTAATTTAGAGCACTTCCTTTGTTAAGCTATGAGCTATAGGTTTAGTCATTTTCGGAATAAATTACAGGTTAATTTTTTCAATTGCCACATCTGAAAGACAAAAGACAGGAAATTTTATTTCAGGGAAATGAAATAATCAATATACATAATGCATAATACTTGTCATAGCTAGCAATTCGTAATAGGTATGAGTAAGAATGCAGACAAGCGGGACTATATATAGGGGCTCAGCCCCCAGTAGAAAATTTTTAGAAATATATATATATTAGGGATCGACCGGATCCAAAATTTTGCCGGATCCGGACCCGGATCCGGATCCAGTTTGGATCCGGCCGGATCCGGATCCGGATCCGGATCTAGCCATCAAAATACATGCAAATTTATAAAATTTTGATCTTTGATTTTGTTAATGCTTATGGGGGTTTTTATAGATTTGGTACTGTTTTAATGCAGGTAGTGAATTAATTTAATAATTTTCAACAACTTCGCTTTGTTTGATACTGCAAACGTGTTAAACATTTAGCCCGAAAGAAACAATTTTAGCTAAGTATCTAACGAATTTTAGAAATGTGTGGGCCGCAGCCGCAGACATGGAACAATGTATATATATATACATATATATACAAGCAAAGGCTTTCAAACAAAATCAGCAAATTATTAGATTAGCACTTCTTACATGGAGCTTGGGAAAAATAAAACCAATACTGTTACTGCTGAAAATCGTTATATATTTATATACGTACTTATAAATAATTCGAGTTCTCTAGCAACCAGCATTTCCAATTTTAAAAATGTTTTAATCCAGTTCAGTCGATTATGTTGTAGCATCCCGGCAGTTACGTATAAAAAATCTTTGTAGCAGCGACTGAAGCCAAGCAAGTACTCACCGCAACCGATATATATATACGAAAATCATTTTCGTCTTCATTAAATATTAAATAAGGCGACATCGTTAGGATGAAAGTAGTCCGCCCGACTTACGTATGCTTGTATTTATCTATTTTATTTATGTATTCAGTATTCATTTTTGAAACGGCGTGTATACAAATATGTATTCAGTATTCATTTTTGAAACGGCGTGTATACATTCTCGTAAAAAGCTTCAAATTTGCTGATCTATTTACTCGGGACCATCTTATCAATTTCACTCAAGTTAAATTTTTTGAATTTCAAAGTCGGTTAAGCTTACATTTCTAATAATTTAGCAATATACGTATGGTTAAACGCTGTAAGTAGAAATAAAATTTTGCTACTACCGAGAAAACATTTTATTAAAAGCATCGCTTAAAAATTCAGAAAAGCACAAGTTAAAATTGGGAAAACCCAACACGTCAAGGAGTCTGATAATTGCAAACTTTGTTCAATTTTGTCTATAGATGTCTTACAATAACTACTCATGGAAACCGATTTACTGTACGCTAATTTGTAAAAAATACATTATTATGCAAATGTATAGAAATTCATTTACCATGACATGCATAAAAACTAGGTTAACAAAATATAGTCAAGCGGGAAAAAAAAACCCACTTTTCAGATTTTTGGCCAGAACTTTTTAATGGTTTGACATATCGAAATGCTGATTATACAGGTAGCTAGGCCTAGTCGTAAGCTTTCTTATGAGCTATAGAACACCTCTGTAGGGTGTGCCGTTAGCGAGAAAAATTGTCCCAAACTGGCGGGAAAAAAACCCAATGCGGGAAAAAAAACCCATATGCGGGAAAAAAAACCCACCCCAAAAAATTTTTGGCAAGCTGCCAGGAGCATTTCTAACCATTCCAAATGAAAGAGCGGGTTGTTTTTAGTACAACTGCATCAAAATATATTAGTTTTTGTATTAAAATTGAGGTCATATGGTCATTTGAAAATGTTGTATCTTTAACACATAAACATAGGCAAATTTTGGAAATTTTTTTTTAAATTGTTTATTTTCGGTAGTTTAAGCATCCTATCGTGTAGAAAACGTGTTTTTCTTGTATTTCGTGCCAAACTAGACTCATTTTAAGGCAAAAAATAAGCATTTTTGGTCAAAATTGAAATTTTGGCTTGAAATGGCACAGTGTCACGATTTTAGACCCCCTGGACCACCCATAACAGTACGAACCCAGGTAAAACCTATACCAATTTAATCTATAGGCTCTATTAAACAAATGTATGTATTGGTTTGACCTTTCCGGTCAATGGTTACAAAAAAATTTAATTTTGAAAAGTGGGTTTTTTTTCCCGCCGTGGGTTTTTTTTCCCGCCAACTCCAGGTCACCCCAGGTCGCACCGGAGGGGTCAGAGCAGTGTGACATATATCATCATGAAGCGCAACAGATGCCCTTACAGGTACATATAATCCGCTTTGGTCTAAGTCTTTCCAGTAGTTCAGGGTGGCGCGGCAAAGTTTACAATTTCGGCACTTGGTCGACCAAAATTTCCAAAAATTTCAAAGTCCCAAAAAATTTGTAGGGAAGCAGTGGGAGCTACCATAATACACCCTCCAGGGTTATTTCGGATGCTCTTCAAGATAGGCTATTAAAATCCTAGACAGTTTATATTGGTATGCCCACACACTGCGTGGGTTTTTTTTTCCCGCATTGGCGAGTGGGTTTTTTTTTCCCGCTTGACTATATCAGAGTCTACTTATTCCGGTTCAGTTGAATATTAAGATATACGGGGGTCTGGGGGCGGTAGCCCCCAGTAAAAGCCGCACTCTTAGCACGAAAAATCGCTTTGTGAAATTAATTTATGCACTCAGGCATTTATACTTCAGTTTCAGTAATAAATTTCCTTTGGTTCGTTAACTGCAAAAAAGATCCGGATCCGGATGGGTTTTCTGCCGGATCCGGATCCGGATCTGCAATATCCGGCAGGATCCGGATCCGGATATCCGGTCGATCCCTAATATATATATATATATATATTACGTTTTAAACCCATATTACCGGTAATTTTCGCACGACATTTTTCTCTAGTTTGGCTTCGAGCTAGCGATTTTTTGAAAAATTAAAGGTCAAAACCTATTTTTCAGACTACTTTTCCCGACAAAACTGGCGCAATATGTTGGCTTTGGCGCGGGGAGCTAAAATTTTTGTTTTAGAAAATTTCAGGGGGTGGGGCCCCCCCTTAAGGCTGGGTGTATATAATTGAGGTTGGTGGAGGGGGTAGCCGAAATTAGGGTGGGTGGGGTGAGCTGTTTTGAGGTGGGGTGGGGTCCGGAAAAATCTAATCGGGGGGGAGGTAAAAATTTTTGGCACTTATGTAGATGGGGGGACAAAAATTTTGCCTTGGTCCCCCCTTATGGTTCGAAAAAATTTTTTGTCTCCGATTTGGCTGAGAACTTGCCCCTAGGGTAAATCGAGGTCACTGATTTCAAAAATCGAACCGAGAGATCGATCCGATGGATCGATCGCTCAGTAGAATCTATCGATCAAAATCGATCAAACTTTTTTGTGTCCGATTTTCGCGAAAAGTTGCCCCTAGGTTAATTCGGGGGTGCTGGCTGAGTCCGAATCTGCAATCTAAATTTCGTGAAAATCGATGGTTCAACCTTTTCAAAAATTCGCCAATAACTCGACTTTGGTAGCTCGTATCGAAATTTCGACTGCAGATTCGGAGTCAGCACCCCAGATTTACCCTAGGGGCAACTTTTCGCGAAAATCGGAGACAAAAATTTTTTGATCGATCGATCCATCGGATTGATCTCTCGATTCGATTTTTGAAATCAGCGACCTCGATTTACCCTTGGGGGGCAAGTTCTCAGCCAAATCGGAGACAAAAAATGTTTTCAAATCCTAAGGGGGGACCAAGGCGAAATTTTTGTCTCCCCCCATCAACATAAGTGCCAAATTTTTTGGTCAAAAATTTAGAAAAAATTAGCAAATGTGCTAAAAAAGCGTTATTTCCAACTAAAAATTAACAATATTTCTTCATTTTTGCTCATTTGTTCAAAAAAAACTTGGATTTTATGCAAAAATTTTGAATTTTTGAAAAAAAATTTCGAATTTTTACTAATTTTGAGGCAAAATTTTCAAAATTTTGAGGGTGGGGTCTGGCAAATTTGGGTGGGTAGGGTATGGGATTTGGCCATTTGGGGGTGGAGTCCGCCTCCAAAATTTCTTGGGTGGGGTCGGGACTTTTCCATGAGCATTGGCCCCTGGCTAGCCAGGGAAGCAAAATTATCCAAATCTGACACCATAGGATGATGCAGCGTCCTCGATAGTACCGTGCTATAGTGTTGAATTGTTTCCCTGTTTGGTTGTTAAAAAATTTTAAAAAAAATTGGGTGGGTTTTTCCCTGCCACATTTGGCTATGTGCCAGACCAACGGTGCATCGGATCGATCTAATTTTGGCTGTGTGCAAAGAGGAAGACTTGCCATCATAGCAGATATTTGCAAAACTTCTAGCCCAACCCAGTCAAAAGTTACACCAGTCAAAATTTACATCGGTCCAAACTTTTGCAAAATTTTGGCATGGTTGGACCAAAAAGTAGGTGTCATTTTCAAAATGTCATAAAATGAGCAGGAGTGAACCATATGACTTGATCTTTGCATACGTAGGTAAGAAAGAGTCGCGCTTTCTGCTGCTATGTTTTGGAGCTCATAGCTCCAACCTTGGTCCAGGAGGCGGTGGGTTCCCCCCCTCCCCCCAAAAAAGGGGTAGGTTTTCCCCCATGGCTATAAGTGTACATTTATTTGGCAGTACATACGTAATTGTGAAATACTACTTGCCGAATTATCAATTAATATTAATCGTAAGCGTATTATTAATCTAACAAGTAACAAAAATGCTCCGCACAAAAGAAGATAATATGTGTGTGTTGGCTGTATCGTATATACGTATATATATATATATCCTTTAAATATATAATAAATAGAAATAGGTATATATCCTTTAAATTCCGGTTGAAGAAGTAAAGACAAAAGTGTCATGGGCACGTGACGTTATTTGGCACAGCAAATATTGGTGGATGGTTCCATGTCAAAAGTTGCTCAGCTCACTTAGGGCTTTCATTTGATACCAAATTTGACCACTTTTGAAAACTTTCATTTTTGACCGAAAATCGCCTAAGTCCCCACCCCACCCCACCACAGCACTCTACAGCCACTTTGAGCATGCAGTTTTATGACAAAAGTTGCTCAGCTCGCTTAGGGCTTTCATTTGGTACCAAATCTGACCACTTTTGAAAACTTTCATTTTTGACCGAAAATCGCCTAAGTCCCCTAAGTCCCCACCCCACCCCACCACAGCACTCTACAGCCACCTTGAGCATGCAGTTCTATGACAAAAGTTGCTCAGCTCGCTTAGGGCTTTCACTTGGTACCAAATTTTACCACTTTTGAAAAATTTTATTTTTGACCATTTGACCCTCCCACCCGACTGACCCTTCAAACGGCAAAGTAGAACCAGCCCAGCAAAATAGGTACGTCGGACGGCAAAACGAATACCGGGAGTGAGCTGGGCACACCAGAAAACCCCTATAGACAACGTTTTGATGCAACATTTTCAACGGCACCTGAGATCTCAAAAAAAAGCTACTTAGATCGGGTTTTTTGGTTCATACTGACTAAAAAAAGGGTTGAATATTATACTGGAAGTGTCAGAATTGCGATAGAACAATTTTTAAGACCTGTGAGGGGTGGGTTTATTTTCCCCCATTTGGGGTTTTTCCCCCCATTGGGTTTTTCCCCCGCTACTTTTTGCATTATACCGCTCTAACGGTACAACCTACAGAAGTGCAAATGGGCTTAAAAGAAAGTTCTAAGTACGCCAAGTACGATGGTATATAAAGTTCTCAGATAACCCTTATAATAAAAAAGTTGCAGCCAAAATCCGAAAATGTGGGGTTTTTCCCCCCATGGCTATATATATGCCCTCACGAGCGACAGCCCAGTTTTACCCCGTTTTATGCCCAGCCAAACCTAAGAATTGGAAATTTAAAAAAAATCGGAAAAATTCCTGGAAAAAACTGAGAAAACCATTTATTCTGAGTTTATTCTGATTTTTTCTCGAAATTATTCCGGTTTTTTCCAAATTAGAAAATATCGGAAAGAAATCAGGAAAATTTATTCGGATATTTTTCCGATTTTTTTCAGGTATCTGGAAAAAATCGGAAAAGTATCGGGAAAAAATTTGTAGTTAACACTATTATTCCGGTTTTTTTCCGATTTTTTCCAGGAAAAGTTTTCGTGTGCACCTATGGTGGGGAAGTGAGGTTCCCCGCCCAACTTTTTCTGGGGGGGGCCTCTGGAGACCTCCCCCAGGACCCCCCAACCCTCCCCCAAAAATTTTTATGCCAAAAATCGCATTTTCAGCCGTTTCTAATTTCAAAAAACATTCAACCTTGAAGTAATATCATTAGACAGTAGTTTTAAACTTTAATCTTGGTTTGCCAACATGTTTCTAAGTCCAAAATAAGGTTAATATTGAGTCAGAAAGTCCATAATACATGTAAAAACGTGCATTTCTCGCAATAATTAACACTTTAAGCAAAAAAATTGGACTTTTTTGAAAATTTTTGCAAAATTTACCCTAAAAATATCCAAAATTTGGCCAATTTTCGCGCCTTCGGTCCCGACGTCCCCCCCAAAAGTTTTGGGGGAGGGTTGAAAAAAGGCAACCACCCCGCCACAACCCCCCCCCCGCCACAGGAAGAACTTTTTTTGTAAAATCGTTGTAAATTGCTGCGCAAGGTACAACGATTTTACCATGAATTTACCACAAATTTTTAATGAAATTTTAATATTTTTTCATGGATTTACAATGATTATATCCGATTTTACCTTGAGATTTTAATGAATTTACAATGGTTTTACTTCGGTTTTTATACGTATTTATAATAATTTTACCACTTTGTAAAATTGTTGTAAATCTGTTGTAAAATCATTGTAAATGCAATTGGATTAATTTAAGATGTTTCTACAACTTCTACAACGAATTTACAACGTCTTTATAAATCATTGTAGAAACGTTGTAAACATTTACCACTATTTTACAACAAATTTACCACATGGTAAAACCGTTATAAAGACGTTGTAAATTCGTTGTAAATGTTGTAAAAACATTGTAAATTTATCCGATTGCATTTACAATGATTTTACAACAGATTTACAACAATTTTACAACGGGGTAAAATTATTGTAAATACGTATAAAAACCGAATTAAAACCATTGTCAAGTCGTTATAATCTTATGATGGTAAAAACGGATATAAGCATTGTAAATCCATTAAAAAATATTAAAATTCCATTAAAAATTTGTTGTAAATCGATGGTAAAATTGTTGTACCTTGCGCAGCAATTTACAACGATTTTACCCGCACAAGTTCTTCCTGTGCCCCCCCCCACCTTACACCTAATGGCGGGAAAGCACTGGCGTGGAATCATAGGTGAACCAGGCTACAGTTTACCCCCTGTGAGACCCCCCCCCCACGGAGCGGCCAGACCCCCCACCCCCTGGCATTTTTTTAGGGTTTTGAAAGTGGGGGGGGGGGGGCTTCCGAAAAGTGGGGGGGGGCGAACCAAAGGTGTAAAATACCAAAATTTTTAGCGAAAAATTAGCATTTTTAAGGTAAAAACGCAAAAAAAATCGCTGTTTTTAAGCTGAAAATGAGCTTATAAGTCCATAAATTAGCTAAAAATTGAGAAAAATTTTGAAAATTTGACCTCAAAAACCTAATTTTTTGACACTTTTGGGCGACACCCAAAAAAGTGGGGGGGGGGCTTGCAGAAAAGTGGTGGGGGCTGAATGTGGGGGGGGCTCCGAAAAGTGGAGGGGGGAACCGAAAAGTGGGGGGGCCCCCCCCTCCCCCACTAAAACATGCCAGACCCCCCATACCCGACCTCGACTACTCCCCCCCCAAGCCGAGCTCAGACCCCCCTCCCCCCCTAAAATGGGGTCCAAACAAGAGAAAAAATGCTAAATTTTTGCAAAAATTTTTGCAATTTTTCAAAAATTTTTTGAAAAAATTGTCTAGAAACAGTTAAAAACGCTAAGAAATAGGTTTTAAAACGCAATACGAGTGGTTTTTTATTAGATTTATGTCGAAAATAGTCGATTTTATGTCCAAAAAGGGCCATTTTTAGCTGAAAAAAATTTGGGTACAGTTTGGGTACAGTTTTTTGAAAATTTCCGATTTTTGAGACCCCCCCAAGCCAGATTTGGACTTTTTACTCCCCCCCCAACCCAAACAGGTGGTTCACCTATGCGTGGAATCATAAGGTGTGTTGGTGGGGGGGCTAAAGGTGTATAGCCATGGGGTGAAAAAACCCATTCCCTTTGTGGGGGAAAAACCCACCCGCCTCCTGGGTCATGGGTTGGAGGTATGAGCTCCAAAACATAGCCGCTGGAAGCGCGACTCTTTCTTACCTATGTATGCAAAGATCAAGTCATTTGGTTCACTCCTACTCATTTTATGACATTTTGAAAATGACAACTACTTTTTGGTCCAACCATGCCAAAATTTTGCAAAAGTTTGGACCGATGTAACTTTTGACTGGGTGGGGCTAGAAAAGTTTTGCAAATATCTGCATTGATGGCTACTCTTCCTTTCTGTACACAACCAAAATTAGACCGATCCGCTGTACCGTTGGTCTGGCACATTGCCAAATGTGGCTGGGAAAAAACCCACTTTGGGGGGAAAACCCACCCAAATTTTTTTGAAAATTTTTTTAACAACTCAACACGGAAACAATTAGAGACTATAGCACGGTACTATCGGGCACGCTGCGTCATCCTATGCGGTCAGATTCGGACAATTTTGCTTACCTGGCTAGCTATGTAGGTGCTAAAAACCTTAAAAGTGCCATTTCGCTGCTGGAGGACCCAATACTAATACAGGTACAATTGTGGATTTTAACAGCCAATTCTACGTAAAAAACCATTCTCTACACGATAGAATAATAAGTTTTATCAAATTACATCACTTTTAGCATTTTTCAAAAATTGCCCTATGTTTATATATGTTAAACTTTATGAAACCTGGCCAGTTGATGATGCATTTCCAACGGCACCTGAGATCTCAAAAAAAGCTACTTAGATCGGGTTTTTTGGTTCATACTAACTAAAAAAGGGTTGAATTTTACACTGGAAGTGTCAGAATTGCGATAGAACAATTTTTAAGACCTGTGAGGGGTGGGTTTATTTCCCCCCATTTGTGTTTTTCCCCCATTGGGTTTTTCCCCCGCTACTTTTTGCATTATACCGCTCTAACGGCACAACCTACAGAAGTGCAAATAGGCTTAAAAGAAAGTTCTAAGTACGCCAAGTACGATGGTATATAAAGTTCTCAGATAGCCCTTATAATAAAAAAGTTCCAGCCAAAATCCGAAAATGTGGGTTTCCCCCCCACGGCTATACAATTGTGGATTTTAACAGCCAATTCTACGTAAAAAACAATTCTTTACACGATAGAATAATAAGTTTTATCAAATTACATCACTTTTAGCATTTTTCAAAAATTGCCCTATGTTTATGTGTTAAACTTTATGAAACCTGGCCAGTTGATGATGCATTTCCAACGGCACCTGAGATCTCAAAAAAAGCTACTTAGATCGGGTTTTTTGGTTCATACTAACTAAAAAAGGGTTGAATTTATACTGGAAGTGTCAGAATTGCGATAGAACAATTTTTAAGACCTGTGATGGGTGGGTTTATTTTCCCCCCATTTTGGTTTTTCCCCCGCTACTTTTTGCATTATACCGCTCTAACGGCACAACCTAGAG
>JASAND010028752.1:0-12228 GCA_030248195.1 Trissonchulus latispiculum
AGGCTGTCCCGACCGTCTCCTGTAGTCGGTCTGTTATCCATCTGTGCCACGGTCTCCGCGTCCGCTACGTCTGGGCGTGGTAACGGTGTTAGTACGTAGGTTGAAATACTAGCCCCGCTACACCTGGCCCGGCCCGGCCCTGAGTGCCGTTTAGGTCTGCGCGGCCCGGCCCGGCCCTGAAAAACCCTGATTTTTAAAAAAATTCTTCGATGGCGTTTTGAGACGTGTACAATCATGTGTTCTGCCTTACTATCTTATTTTCGAGACCCAAAGTACATGTTCTCTCAGATTAATTATGCATAACGAATATTTCAGAATCCCACCCTACTAAGAAAATTTGTCAAGAGAATAATTAAATCGGAGGACTAAATTACCCCGAGGTCGAATTACCGAAGTGGTTTAATGTTGTAGTGAGTTTAAAATAGTTACATAGTAGGTTATATTTTTGTTACTCAAAAGCAGACAAACAAACACTCATTATCATCTAAAATTCTGATTCAGATTCTGAAGTACATACAGATAAGCGTTATCTGTTGTCAGCGTTGCCTTAAGTGTTGCCTTTTTTTGGGATTATTTAAGTTTCGCTTTAGTGTAGAGCTCTACATTGACTTGAAGTTTTAGCGTTCACAGCTAATTTTAGTTAATTAGTTTAAACAGAAAAATTATTTAAGACTAACCACACAGAAGATCTGAGCTGGATAGCGCGGATTGAGCATACAAGTTGAAAGAACCTGCAAGAAATTTTATTTAGTATTAGAATCTGAAGTGAAAGCCAAATCCGATTAAACTGAAATTTGAAATTATGTAATAGAATCATCCTACTCACACCTATATATGTAAAAATCAAATATCTATGATTAGGTTAATTAACAAAAACAAAAATTATTTTCTAAATTTTTACTCCTACAAGAACCCTCTCAGCAAAAATGGGGTCTTTCCCATTATCCCCCCACAGCTCTGAAGAAGTACCGAAAAAGCATAATTTGTCTGATTGAGTTGAAGTTTGGTGGAGGTACGTTTCTGGAATGCTGATTTCAAAAATGCAAAAATTTCAAAAAGGATAAGCTTACATCTTAAGCTTATAGCTTTAGCTTTTAAGCTAACGAAAAGCTGAATCGAAAAACTGATTTTAGATTCGTGATCAACGCCCCAGAAGGCCCCTGCAAGAAAGTTTTCAGCAAAATTTTTTCAAAAAAGTTTTCGGTTCCCCTTGGTCCCTCCTTACCAAACTAAAATTTTAACATATTTAAAAATTTCTAAAATTTTAAAAGTTTTGCATTTTTGAAATCTGCAGGTCCGAAAACCTACCGTCACCAAATTTCAACTCAATCAGTCAAATTGTGCTTCTCCGCTACTTCTTCAGAGCTGTGGGGGATAATGGGAAAGACCCTAAAAATGGCGTACTTGCCCACAAGCAAATTTAAGGAAAGTAGTTAATATTCAAAATGAATGTAGTAATTTAATCTTACGACAGAATTATGACAATAATCTAATTGTACTATTTATTACTATAGATTTCTTAATGTTGGTGTAGTCTTGCTGTAGCAATTAGAGCAATTAGCAAGGTTAATCAATTCTATCTAATATCCCATAGGAGGAAGGAGCCTCAAAACTAAAGCAGTCATTTAAACTGAACTTTACTGAGTTTTCGGGACACTAGCGAAACTTGGCGTTATGAAAGGACTATGAAGCGGGATGACTCATGACAGTGGCAATGACCCACACTACAGTCAGGTACATACAACATCAACACATACACACAACATACTGCATACAACATAACACATGTAAGTTGACTTGAAAGTTGTCCAGTTTGCAATCTAATTCTGGCTCACGGGTATCTCCGATCTAATCATTTTTGCATAGCTACGTGGGTCCCCAGTGAAAAATAAGGGTTTTTGCTATTGTTGCTCCCATTGATCTGCAGACAAAGGTGACATCGACATAGGTTAAACATAGGAAAATTAAACAGTTAATCAATAAATTGTGAAAATAAGAGAAATCCGTTAATACCAAAGCAGCTTCCCTCTCTTAAAGGTCCACCACGAAAAATATTATGGTCACGGATTCTACTCATTTTCACAAAAAAATTGATCACACATGTCCTGCACGTCGATTTTAAGTTTTGAGTAGTTTCGTTCAGTACCTAGCGTGTAGTCGGCGATTAATTGCATTCAATTTGAAAATGGGTGGAAACAACGGTGCCACAGCAAATAAACGCAATTTGGGACATCTGAACATGCTTGAAAATGTAGCCGTTCGGTTATATGTTTGATAACTGATGTAAACAAAGGATTTAGGGTAAATTTTAATGGGGAAAGTCTACTTTATGGCTTTATTTAGTGATTTTAGGGAGTAGCGCTGGAAAGCCTTGACTACGACAATCATTTAGTGGCCGATAACTTGAATTTCGCTCATTTGCGGGCTATGGTCCAAGAAGCAAAAATGTTTCCTACAATGAGAGCTTTCAATTGATATAAAATCTAACGTATTTCGAAAAATTTGAAAATCCATATTTTTGAGATTATGGTTGTCAGACCCTCAAATTTGACCCCAGCGACCAACTGGGTGTTCTAAACCCGCACTATTTGTATCCAAACTTGAATTAAAGTCATCAATAATGGAGCGCAAATAGATTAGTCTAGCATTGTATAGGTCTGTGTTGCCAAAACCGTATGTTATTTGCCAAAAAACACGAATTTCCGAAATGTTGCTAAGAATTTAGAATTCTGCGCCAGAGAAATCTCGAAATCAGGCAGAGCTAACCAGAATCAATTGGTATCGTTCGACATGTAAGCTGTGACTTGTAAGAAGTAGAATTTATAATTAGGCCTTACAGCTTTCAGAATATTTCATGAAAATTGCTGGCCCCCATTTTAACGTTGCAAAACAGTCAAATTTGGCATTTCTAAAACTTCAAACATTAACTAAAAAATTTTGAAGGCCTAAATTAGATCGTATTTGTAATATAAACTGGATGAGGAACTGTTCCGTTTTGTCGTTGGCGAGATTCTTTTGGCGCGCGAAGAAATCACCACTTTTTCCGTTTCCTATCTTTTACACATGCTGACATCAACTTTGCGGTGAAATTACTCGCTAACCATAAGAGATCCGACTTTAATTTCTAAAATTTCTTTTTAGTACCCTTCAAATAACACACATTATCTACATGAATCTAATGTGGCAAGTGAGACTACTTGGATCAACGTAATCCAGAATTTGTCAGAAACTGGAGAACAAAGACCGTAGTTGATATTAATGTCATGGATATATGCTTCTTGCACCCAAGCGGAATCTTACAGTTTCGACAAAATTTGCATAAATGCAAAAACACGTATAATACAAATACAATACGACATAATATGAAATAAGCTCGGAAACAATGAAGCATTAGGCTTGAACCAGAACTGTCGATAGGTAGTTTAAATGGATTAGATAGATAAGCTATGTAGATTAGTGCAGTAAATAGTTATACAGCTTACATCAGCCCAATGCGGTAAGCAAACACAGGCCTTTCCTCACTGATCTTTAGAAAGATCAGAGTGGAGGAAAACTTTGAGTACAACAACAATAAGTGATACAAACTTGCTGATGAAATAAACCTTCTGTCGTCGTTTTTCCGAGCAAACATGGGTTAAAACCAGGAACAGGGACAGAAGCAGAAATGGTATTTTAATGTTTTACAGTTTGATATTACAGTTCCTCGTTCTGACACATTACAATTAATAGTTTAGTATTAAATATACATTGCAAATGCCTAAACACAAAAGATATGAAAACGTGAAAGTTTGAAGAATAAACAAAAATCCTCTTCTTAGTTTGACAAATTGCTAGTAAGCATGTTTTCACTTATCAGTTTGGACAGTGAATAAGCAGAGTTTCATAGCCGAATGGCTGAGGTAAAGAAGCTTATGGCGATTTTCAGGCAGTTTTGCAGAGCTGAGATCAGAAACAATTTCTGCAATTAAATAATAATAATAATAATAATAATAATAATAATAATAATAACAATAATAATAGGACTGCAAAGAAATTCTGCCTCCTTTTGGGGCCTACGTGATTGTTATATTTATGCAACTTTATCGAAACATCGACATACCTCTTGTGAGAAGCCATACAAGTGAAAACGGAAGCCATGTACCAATATGGTCCTGAAATGCGAAACAATTATAGCACATCACAAATTATGAGTAAACTAGTCTGGAAAGGCTTCAAAAATTAAAGGTCTTGCAAATCGAAAAATCAAGATTTTCGCTTGCTTGAGGTAGCTCAGTTACTAGTGGCAACACTTTTGCTTATGTTTTTGCTGATTTCAGCGGAAATGTTCGTTTATTTATTGGTGGCTTTCGTGTTCTCAGTGCCAACCGTAACGGCTGGAGTTGTGTTGCTACCGTTTGGTGAAAGTCTTAGCGATCTTCTCATTCCCGCCTATTCTGAGCATCGATTCCCATACATAGATCCACACTGTGGTAACGCTACTGTGTATTTAGGAGATAAACTTGTGCATCCTTTTAGTCGCAGTTCATGCGCTCACTTAACACCCATTGCTCTATTCCCACGTGCATATTCTTGTTATATTTAGCAACCAACTTGGCTGACGATAGTAACTTTAATGAAACATGACTAATAACTATATCAAACTATTACAGTAACAATCTGATCATTCTAAGGTTCGAGAACTGGTTCACAGATTAGTGTCTCCCTTCACAGTACTGTGGCACCGTAAACTAAAGTGGTAGGACTGTGAAATGATCCCTCTCTGGCGCACCCACAAAATTCTATGATCATTGTCAGATTCACGACCCCTTCAAAGTCTTCTCAGTCAAAATGAACAGTCATGGTCCCAGAGTTTATGTCCTAACTAAAAGCTGAGGTCGTATTTGAAGTCAACACCCTAGAAAACCCTAGTTTTCCCGATAACGTTTCCACGTGGTTCGGGTCATGGTTCAAAGGAGCTTTGATCTTAGCAAAAAATGTAAGCTCACTTTTGAATTCTACGACCTCAAAAACCCCTTCGAAAAAATTTTTAAATGGACAATTTTGAAATTGACCTTGGGTCGACTATGATTCCGGTAATGTCCAGCATGGAGGTTAAGAAATAGAACAAAACTAAGGTCATTTTTAAAATCTCTGACAGCGAAAACTTCCTAGATAAAGTTTTCCGGACGAAAAGGATCAACTCTGAAAATTGACCTTGGGTCGACCGAGGTTCCGGTCAGCTCCACCAATAACCCCCTCCCAACTTTCCTCCACAACCACCAAAACCCCCTCCCAAGTTTCCTTTACAACCACCAAAACCCCATCCCAATTCTACACCATTTTATATTTCTATACTACTGCCGTTGTTCGAAACCCGGCTGGGCCAATTCTTTACTTTCAATGGTGAGTGAAAAGCTGAGCCTCCCTCTTCCCTTCTCTCTTCTAGATCCTGGCTTCGTGGGTACAAGGGTGCCTGACGCCTCTCGTTTGGGCTTGTCCTCAGTTTCCCTCTTGGTCCACCAGCCCTGGTAGAAGCGTTACATTACTGTGTCTTAGTTTCTGTTTCAGTTTGAGATCTAAGCTAGGTTAGTTTCAGTTTCAACTGCTGAAACAACTCTACATGAATGTCTGACTGAATTTGGAGTCGAACACAATTTTTTATTGGGAACAGATTTTGCATTAAAACCAAAAGCAAAAAGTTTACTAATATAAATTCGGCAAACATGGCCCTCTTCTAAATCGACGGATGCAAAATATGGTATGGTGGACGGCTGACAGACGAGTTGACTTGACAGGCCGTTCTCAAAAACTGAGTTATACGCTGACTAGAATTCTATTTTGTAGTCTTGGTTTCTGTTCTCTGTTATCTCAGGTCTAAGCTAAAATGAGTCCAAGGTTGTCACTGTTTCTTAAGCAAGCTTACACTAGATCTAATTTTTCTTGAAATGTTTTGTCTTTCTTTAGTTATCGAACTTTGCTCTATTCTTTAAAAAGTTAACGTTTTCCATCCCACTCTATTTGAAACCCAAACAATGGAATCTGAGTCCAAAACTTGACTCCAAGTATTGTTTTTCTATTCAACTGAAGCTTACAACGCCAAGCCCAACGCTTTATTTAATTTGCCATACAACTGTCAACTAGTACAAGGCAGTTCATTTTCTAGGATCTCTAAATTGTAGTCGCTCACAAATACTACTACGGTATGGAACGAAATTCTCAGGAGTTCTTTTTCAGACACGACAAATGGCGTCCTCCCTCCACAAGGACAATCAATTTGTGAGCTACCACACCTATTGATTCCAACTTATTCTTTCACGGAGGCGTATCTTCAACTTCCACCAAATAAGTTTTGACCTGGCCTCCCAGCAATTTTCTACAAATATTCGTATTTTTAAGCAAATTCGGGAATATTTCCGGACACGGTTTTATAAAATAAATAAAAATGACCTGAAAGCATCATTTTCTGACCTAGTTTGTAAACGCTAACGTTATGCTTCATGTTAAGCTATTTTGTCATTAGCAATGTATCAAATATCGCTACCCAATGTTATCAAATATCTTGGGCTTGACCTAGGTTTTCCAGCGCCAACACGGCTCTAACTCAACCCAAATTTCAAATCCAACCCCAGACTTTTTCAACTAGGGGTTAACTCAGCCCAGTTTCGATAACGCCGGGATCAAAGTTTCAAAAACCTATCTCAGCCCAGGCTGCGGTTTCAGACGGGATTTAGAGGCTTGATGACATCGTGTCCTGGGGCCGGTTCCATAAAACGTTGCCTCGCATTCTAGTACTATCATGCGAGAACTCTCAGTACTAGTGCTAGTCGTCGAGTGAAGTGTAAAATAAAACTTTTTCTTTGACTCGAAAAAATTAGCTAAGCGAGTGCGCCACCTCGGCAAGCGAGCATAATTCAAAGAAATTTGAGCACAAACTGACGAAGCAGAAAGAGTTATTAATTTTTTCGATCAGTTCTGCAGTCAAAAAAGGCTAGAGAACTAAACGCGCAAGTAGCGTATTAGCAAGGCAAGGCAAAATTTTTATGGAACCCGATTAATCTGCTAGGTTCAAACTTGCGAGAACAAGACTCGCAAGTCGAGTGCTAGCAGCAACTCGACTACCAGAGTTTTTGGTACACTTGAGGCACTAGATTCAACAACTAGAATGGGTGTACCTGTCGAGTCTAGTACTCGCAAAGTTTTATGGAACCTGCCCCTGGATTCCTTCAGCGAGTATGATTTCCATTGTTCATGTACCTCGTGGACCTTTGTCGTCGTTACCCGTAATGTATCTAATTACAATATTTTTTAAGAAGTGTACTGCTGCCAATAAATTTGCATTCCGTTTCAGACTATGCACCGCCCAATAGCTTTGATGCTAACTTTTCTTGCCTTTGGATGTGTTGACTGCGGCCTGGACAACTTGTTGCCACATGGTGGCGGAATTGACACATATTTTGGCTCCCACGAAACTAGAGATATCTACGACCCTATATATGATGATCTCGGCATAAAATACACGTTACTAATCAGTATAGACGGATATTTAAGCATCAGTGTTCATGACAGCAAATTACCTACGTTGGACGTTGAGGGAGTCTTAGACGACATGGATCCGTGTAACTACTCTGGAAGAATTGTCGATGATTATGAAACGCAGCTAGCCTTTTACGAACTAATCGGCGAAGATTACTGCAATGCATCGCTGACTTTGCTGGCTACCTTTAGCAATTGCAGATCAGATTGTTCAGAAGCAGAAGGCTCCAATACCTTTCAAACCGCTATAGTTGTAACCAGTGAAGCCTTTTATGCAGTGATTATCTACAGTGAAGTTGGATATTTCTGCAGTGAAGATTATGCCAGTGTAGATCTGTCAAACGGAGTAGACTCGCAAGTTCAACTTGTAGCGTCTAAGGAAATTGACTGGCGTGGACTGACAACTCACTCCAACGTGGGAAGGAATGGAGTCTATGTGTTGAAGTACAATAAAAACACCAAGGAAGTCACTGAACCTCGTCAACAGCAAGTGACTGGCACTTTCTGTGGGGCCATCCAGCTTACCACAACTGCTTCACCAGATTCAGGTAACCTCAGTCTTCTCGTAACACATTCAATCATGCAAAAGCAAAGAATAAAAAATGATGTTCAATATGACTGGAGTATTATCAGCAACAACTATTGTGTGTCAATAACGGCTGTATCTAAGTCGAAGCCCTGCCTATGCCTAAGCTTATGGTTATGGCAGTGGGAAATGTAATCTTATAACGCGGAGCCCTGCGGCACCAAAATAAACCCAAACTGACTTAAGGTGCTGGTATCGTTTTGTGCAGTCCTTTTGTGGGTATTTTTTGAAACGCCATAAGTTTCGCAATTTTGTGAGTTGGAAAGAGCTTTATACATCATTTTAAAGCTTATAATCTGTAGATTCTCATGAGAGTACGAAACTAGTAAAAATCCCCAAAAAATAGAGAAACTTTTCTGACATACTGACATCTGACAGGCTGAGTATAGACCAAAACTTTTTGAACATCGATTTCTCAAAACTGTGGAATGAGCCAAAATTTTTTCTTGTGCTGTCCTATAAAAGACATGTGGGACGAGGGACATTTTTTTGGATTTGGCTTAGCAGGTCTTAACGGTGAAGAAAATCCATTAAATGTGCGGTGACACGAAATTTCGCAACTTTGCATTGAGCTTTCTCGCAACTGGAGATGTTTTAGCTCAAACCAAGAAAAATGACCCTCCGCAATAGTGCGAATTCTCATTTTGCCAAAAATCATGCGAATCCATTGGGTAGTTTTTGAGAAATCGATGTTCAAAGCAAAATAATCGCAGTTTTGCCAAAATGGGTTTTTCGGCCAAATCTTTAGCTTAGAGCAACAAACTCCGTCTAATAGGCATTGATAAAATGTGCAATGAGACTGTGCATTGATCGAGTATAAATAAACCAAAATTGTCCGTACGATTTGGCAGTAATTTTGAAAAAACTGATTTTCTCGAAAACGGCCATTTTTGGACCCCAAAAATTGTTTTTTGCTTATACTGATTTAACCACTAGAGATAGCTCAAAAGTTGTAAAAGCAAAAATGTTCATTTTTGCGCCCTCTTTCCAGCCATGCCAACCAATCTGGTGTCTCGACTATGGGCTGAGAGAATAATGGCAAAAACCAAAAATTTCTTATCGTTGCACCTAAAAATGCGGGACTGGTCCCAGAATGTTAAAGAGCACCGAAATAGTGCATTTGAAAAGTTTCATCCACTTTCATAAAGAATTAAAGCCTATTGGGTCAAATTTACACAAAGCGATACCAGCACCTTGAGGGGGGGGGTCGCTTTTTTTGGGCGATTTTTCGACCTTCTCCGATTTTGCTCATTTTTACATATTCTGTACTCCCAATGGGTCCGCGAAACAAGACAAGTGCGTTTTGCATAATATTGCTTCTACGTTCTGTAGAGTCCTTCACAAGTGACTCTGACATGTGTTAAACATAGGAAAATGAAAAAGTTACGCTAAAAAGTTTGTGTTCAAAAAATTTTTCGCTGTGTAAGAGACTCAGCTCTGAAATTTTGCACACTTGCTTAGGGCATAATGCATAGTGCAGCGAGTTACTTTGATGCAATTCTGTTGAGAATTAAAATTTTGACAAATAGCCAAACTCGGAATTTTCACAAATTCTGACTTTAAGAATACGAGCTAGATCTAGAGCTAGATATACGCTTTCGTCAACATTGCTTTAATGTTGTTTTTCAAAATTTGGCGAACGAACGTTCTCGTTCGAAAGACCTCAAATGTCTCAATTCACTAGGCTTTGTGAATAAGTTGTGTTTTTCCGAAACGCGTAAATTCTAAAATTTGCAGAAATAAGATTCACATTTTTCAGAGCAATAGATTTCTAAACAATCGCTAAACGTACAGGATTAAAGTTCAAATTTTTCGGCGACCTCGCAATCAATACCAACCAACCGTTCTTGATTTTGTTATTATTCCACGCCATTCTTGGAGTAATTAATATTTGCAATTATTATTTTATGATTATTAACCTCTTTCGTAATAATAGAAACATTTATTATTAATTTGAGTGATTTGATGGTTATTGTTAGTATTATTAATTCACTGAATTTGTTTACCATTTCATATTGTTTCTACACACCTTGGAGTTGGTTTTCTCGCTGCAGTAAGCCGTGTGGTCGTGGAACTCAGATACGCCATAGAATTGTCAAACAAGGAATGTCAGCTGCTGACTGTCCCAAATATTTGGTCCATGAAAGCTTCTGCAATTTGCGTTCCTGTCACACAGGTATTCTAAGTTTATCAGACTTTGGCAAAAAGGGAAACAGTTGAATTTATTGTTGCCTCGGAATAGGTTAAAATCAGAAGCGTGAGTATATAGTGACTCCTCAATTTCAGTATTCTTATTCTTGAATTCAATCTCCTGCTTCTTTGGGCGAATGCCCTAAATTACCAAAATTTGCATATTACCTAAATTACGTATTGAAAATACGACAATTTGTTTCCTCATGCAAACTTATTAACGCCCATCAACCTTGATTCGGTGTGCAGCCTTGCGCACACCAACACAATGTTTCTGCGCTTCAAATCGTACATTATTATGCGGTCTGGTAATCGGTGCCGGGCTGGATGTGAGCAGGTGAGCGTTACTAATGATGATAGAGACTGGGTCAGACGGCTTAACCCTTCGGTGAAGGAAGGGTCCAAACTGGGTGACCTAAGGAACCAAAAACTTAGCACTAACATTTTGTATCCTAATCTTTCTAGTTTGTGGGAAGGTATTGTTAAATTGTGCTATATTTGCCAATGACCAAGAACCTAGAAGAAACTTGAGACTATTTTTGCCAAATGTTACGTGCTTAAATTATGAGACTTTAAGTTAAAGTTATATGTAAAAACATGAAACTGAGCTGAAGCTTAGCTGATAATCTCAGTAAGTTTCTCAAATTGCCAACAGTTTTAATTCATCGAAATCATTTTCAAGAAAGCTTTGTGTAATGAAATTACTGTTTCTGTTACCGTAATTGTTGTTTTATTCAGTAAAAAGGCATTTCGCGTTCTTACAGCCTCACCTAGCAACTAGGAATAGGGTACTAATAACCAGCGTAAGATGGCCTAAGTAAAGAATAATCTAGGCCCTACCCGGAAATCTGCCAAAAAAGGCTAGTCTAGAAAGTTATTAATTGGTTCTATTAATTGGTTCTGTTGAAGATCTCATGGCCAATCCAGTAACCTATGCAAGGTAATTGTATAAAGAATCAAGTGTTAATTGCCACTGTCAATTGTAATCTGTACCTGCCGTATCTGTCTGTCGGAACTGCCAGAATTGCCTTACAAATCACCATAATTCGGTCAATTATCAGGGCTTAATTAAGGGTCTTAACTGTGTTCCCGCGGCCGTATTGAGGCCCTCGAATTACATTAATTAGTGAACTTATTAGTTGTTAGAACTGTCTAAAATACCAATAATTACTTGATCTGTCTCAACTCTTAGTGCAAGGATTCGAACCTTTGACCTTTTGCCCTTTTTGTACGTGTGTGGGACGGCCGTATTGAGGCCTCCTACGATTACGCAAATCCCTATTACGTCAGTCTTGTGTAAGGGCGGTCGTATTTGAGACCCCCTTTAATTCCCCTGTCTTTATTCTTCCTCCGTCAGCGTTGCGCAATGGCCAGTTACGGCCTAAAATCCCCTTAAATAACAAGAAAACACATCATTATTCACATTATTAGTACATTTGCACAACATACAAGAACATTTACACAATGTTACCACAGTTCTTCTTTTAATTCCTGAAACAACAAAAAGTACAAGTTAAATTACACATTTTAATTCCTACCTACTAGTCTTAATTCCATTTTTAAGGGAGTTTTCAACTCCTCCTTGTTTCTATTCTCCTTTTACGGGTCGGCCTTTTATCTCTGACCGCCCGTCTGCCTGTCTGGAGAGCGTGGAAAGCTCCCAGACCTTACGTGAACGAATGCCATTCATGCATTCATTCACGTAAGTCCTACAATAGTGACCTTATAAGGGTCACTAGTGACCTCCCACCCTTAAAAGGCTGAATCCAGCCTTACACTACTCAGCATAAATAGGTAGACAATTATACATACAATTATATACAATAATAATAGGTATTTAGGTACTTAAGTTGTTAGTTTAATAGGTATTTGTTAGTAATTCTAGGTAATTTTATATTTCTATTTTAACTTAGGTACCTACGACTTACGTAATTTGTTTT
>JASAND010028753.1:0-26272 GCA_030248195.1 Trissonchulus latispiculum
GATGAAGGACAATGATAAGTTTGAACGTACTACCTTCGAAGGCGATACCAAAGTTTTATCTGAATTAGAAAAAGCTACACACAACGAAGTAGCTGACTCGAATGGCACTTTAGCACCAACACTCAATGCACTGACAGGTTTTTCGTTTGTTAAGTCACTTCAGAATTCTTCTGAAAGCACCTTATCTAATTTGTTCGACACTATCACGTCGCAACCTAAGCCGATTGCATCACCATTCAGCAAGTTCTTTCCTAAGTTAGTACTGTTTTGTTGCACTTGCTTATTTTTGTTTAAGGACTTCAATTTTTGATCTGTTTCACCCCTTAGACGATACTCACGATTGGAATTCACGATGATATGATAACGCCGATGGACCAATCAATTTGAATCAAGGAAGATAAAGATGCTATGTTGATTTCGCATGGATAGCAGTGCCATTGGATGATTGAACGGATTGAAATAAGTTTGACAAGCCTATCCACAGATAAGTTTTGACTAATTGCTAGGATGGTTGACTACGGTTGATGATTTGTTTGGTATACGTATTTGTTTTTAGTGCCTTGAATCGGTATTCAGTTGACATTGACTCTTCTCAGCGAGTACGCAATGTCAAGCACTAGTATAGTGCCAGTTTTTGTCAACTTCGTTAGCGCTTTGAAACTAATTGGTATTTGATACTTTGAAAGAATTAGGCAACTGATTGTGACTCTTATCCTAGACTGTGTGTTCGGCGACACTGGAAGACGGCATTTTGTACGTATAGACTTCGTTATTTTTGATTTTTGGTGACTATACATGGAATTGCATTGTGTATTTTTATGTGTTTAAGGATTGGATCAAGCACTTGGTTCTCAGTATGGTTGGCACGATTTGGACAATTGGTTTTTCATGGCTCTGTATTCCAGCGATTTCTAAGATTCTCTGACTACCATTTGGAATTGGTATGGTGACTATAGAACTGGACAAGCAGTTGGTTTGTTAAGTTGGTAACTGCTCATATTTTTTGACTTTAATCTTAATATTTATTATCATTTAACTAAATGAAGTGCCAACATTGACTTCTGAAACTAGTAGAATTACGACTATTTATTATTTTTATCTTTAATCATATACGTACAGCAATATTGACGATTCATGACTTTGACATAATCCAAACTGTGTCGTACTTTTAAACTTAGTTGTGTTATAACATTCCCTCCTACGTTGGTGAATTGTCTTTCTGGACAATCTACACAACAGGGTCATTAGTTTGGCTGAGTGCGAACTTTTTGGCTCGCTTTCTAGTTCAAACGGTGACCCATCCAACTCAAATTCAAATACTAATTTTGACATCTTTTTCATGAAGTATTAACCAGTAGCGTGTGCGAGATTTAAAAGTGACGTTCAAGTTTGTAAAACGGAGTTTAAACGGATTATTAGTTAACTTATTGACGGATTTGTTCACGATTTTGAGACGAAAACCTAATGTGACTTTTCGAGGCAAAATTTAGTTTGCGGAGTAACGATTTGGAAGCCTCATGATGCTTTAGAAGGACGACTACTTTTGGACTTTTTGCGGATACTTTAAACGAGATGGAACTAACGAGCGTAAAATTGCGGAAACTTAAGTGAAATAGATAAACGCGTATTAGTATTTGTTTTTGTGATCACGATAATCTTGTAATTTTTGTATGATAGCCAATTAATCAGTATTATTCAGTCTGTATAGTTGTTTGGTTCGTATTTTCTGTCGTATTCATATAAACGTGTACAGTATTAATAGTTGATTGATAGTTAGTAGTTAATTTTGCTTTTGAAGTTCGTTATGCATATACACAAAATCCTAAAAAGCAATATTCGAAAAATCCAAAAATATTTGTGTGCTTAGTTTGTTTTTTTCTTATTACTTATACTGTTTACTTATTGTTATGGTTGTTTACGTACGGTTGTTTAATCATTACGGTTAGCTACATCGGTTAATTTTTGTTTCAGCTAGTGCCATTGAATGTGTAAATATGTTTTCTTGTATGTTGTTGTTTCCTATGTTAATCATGTATTAATCAGCGCAGCTCGGAGCTTTAAGGGTCTTATATATAGATGTTCTGTAGAAATTTCTTAGTCTATTCTGAGTGAATTAATAGTCAAGCTGTATAAAATGACATTTTATTCTACTTTCTCTTTCTCTTCTCAACGATTTTCTCTTTCTAGAGCTCTTCTACTTTAGCTTTCGCTTCTAAACTTTTCTTCTCTTTCCTATCTTTTGATTGCATTGTCGGCTCTGTATAGCCAATATATTATAAATGTATGTGTTTTAATTCGACTACAACGACGGATATAACGACACCTAAATTCGATGTCTTCTGAAGATACAGCTCCGATCCAGAGTAGAGTTCATACGGGTTTGAACTCATCCTACGGTGAAACCAGAAGATCATCACCCTAAATTAAACTTTAAATTCTACAACAACAACGATGCTGCAAATTTATGGACAATATATACTTTTAATTTTGTTTGCTCATTCTATGCATAATTGCTTGTTTGTGTGCTTTTCTAATCATATTTGCCTTAATTTTTGCCGGTATATGCCTTATAATTTTTGCCATTGATCAATCATAATGTTGTGCTTTATTTCTATGCCATGTACAGTTATTTTTGCCATATATATTTTACTGTATGATTCGTTCGTAAACTTTGATTCGTCTAGTTATGTAACCCTTTCCCTATATTTTTCCCCTATATATGTATGTGCTTTAATTTTGATTGTTATATGTATACGTATTTTTTCTTGTTTTCTTGGAAAGATCAGGTGATCTTTATTTTTTATGCGGCGGAGGAAGGTCCGTGCGCTAGATCTTTAAAATTTTAGGTTAATAACGGTTTATAATAGATGAAATTTTCTTTGTTTGCAATAGTCTTTTACCTCATTTTATGTGCATTGATTATTTGTTTGTCGTGTATAGGATAATTTTTTGTTGTATAGTTTAGTTAGGATATTGAATGTTATGTTGTGGTTAGTTAGGTTAGTTTTTGACTTTTGACAAGTAGTTTGATGTATGATGTAAAAATTAACCTATCTACGTTTTGTATTTGTGAATCTTGTATTTGTTAGCTAGGATTTTGTGAACTTTGTATAGTTTAGCTAAGCTAGTTTTCCTTTCTTATGTATAGCAGTGATAGTCGTAAAATTTTGTATTGTTTGTTGTTCTCTAAAAATTGATATATTGTGTGTTTGCATTGTTTGTCTGAAAGTATGATTGTTGAAGGCCGATGAATGTATGAATAATTGTTGTGTTTCTACTCTTTACTGTTTTCTATTAATAGTGGCTTTTTGGGTATATTACCTTTTCTATGTGGGTCGTTCCCTTTTCTTTTCTATTTTCTGATTACTTCTTTTCGCTATACTTAGTTTGGTTGCAACTACTTACTGCATTGTTTCGTTTAGTTTATTCTCCCTGTGTTTCGCTATACTTCGCCTGTCTATGACTTCCACTTTGCTACCACTTTTCTAACTTTAATTTCTCATAACTTCTATTTGTGGTTCTTTGTTTTAACCATGGGTAAACGTGCCAGGATACGTGCCTCATAACTGGTCTCATGGGAATTGTGTGAGATCTATGTTTACCTTTGAAATTCTTTTTAACTTCCAACTATTGAATTACGGTAGCATTCTCTTTCCATTTTTGTATTTTAGCAGGCGCTAAAATTTTTCTATCCAGGGAGGATGTTGAGAATCAACTAAAAACAAGTGTTGCAACTTAATCTTAAAAACAAACACTAAAATTGATGGTTGCTGTTTGTACAGTCTTTAGTCTGTTAGCTACTTTGATCAGCTAGATCTGATCCATCAGCTCAGTGTTGTTAGTTGTCATCTGGGAAGTGGTTGCCCTTTTTGTATTTATTTTGTATCCCCGTATGCCTTATTTTTATGCTGGTAAAGAATTGTAACCTACTCCTCGCGATCGTAGTCTGGTAAGGACCTTTAGTTGTTAGTTAGGTAGGTAGAATTTAGGTAAATTATTGGAATAGGCCCGGTCTAGGAACCTGTAGTCGCTCCGCCTCTAGATTTCTACCCAGGTCCAGGCAGCTGAGGTAGGAATTTCACACTGTTTCAACTTTCTACCACCAATACAAGCAGGAGATCACGGATTTGAGACCTGCCTGGTGCCCAATTTTTTGGGTGCTTGGTGGTGTGCAACTCCTTTCATTCTTTAACTGGTCCTATCTTTGTCTGTCAATGACTAATTTTTGTTTGGAGCAATCCTCGGATTGTGGATCAATTAAGAATTATTCCTGTCAGAAGTTGGAACGGTATAGTGGTTAAAACATTGAAATGTCCCACTGTCTGCAGGGATCAATTTCCACTTGGATAGAAACGCTATCATTTTCGACTGATCAATACAGGTGTTTAGTATGAAAGGCTTTGAGTTAGCTGTGGCTACAGTGCCTCTAAGAATTGGTACAGTATCAGCTATTTTACCACAATTATTGCTTAAATGGACATACGGTAATAATAAAGCTAAGGCCATTTTTAGAAATTGCCTGACGATTGGCTTGTTTTTAACAGCGGACTTTCAGGGCTATCGAACACTGAGTTTTGTGTTTGGCTCTATTCGAGTCAACCTACAATTTGTTATTCTTAATTCTACAACTGACTTATGCATTATTTTTATAATTAGAGTTTTCGTAGGCCGTATGTAGGCATAGATTGCACCTTAACTAGCACTGAGATTAACTGCTTCAACATTTCACCTGTCGTGCGAAATTTAATTACAATCCGCTTAAACCTAAACGACCACATTCGCCCCCACTCCATGAACTCTATATAAATGAAAGCTGCAATTGACAGTTTGCTTTCTGCAGTCGTGAGTGCAGAATAAAATTTTATACGGCCAGTCGTTCACTGCGCCTATGCAAGCTGACTATCTAAATACAATAGCTTATCTGAGATGTTGCCACAAAAATGGTTTAGCGTCGAAATAGTTAGTTGACCTTTAAGGTGTACTGAATTGAACAATATTGTATTAAGCTTTTGCTTGTGACCACCCATTAGAGATGAGCATTTCGGCCCGTCGGCCGCCTCCATTGGTTAGCGGGCCGGGCCGGGCCGAAAAAGTTTTTAACTGCGGGCTGGAGCGGGCCGAAACGGGCCGGATCAACTCTAGAAAATGTTGTAAAATCACTAAATTAGTTACAGAGTTATTTACTGATTCTGGTTATTTTATGGTAAAATTTAACATTTCATAGCATAATTTAGCCTCTTCATCTTGCATTGAAGCCTTTTAAATAATATTGTTAGTAAAAATTTGGAATTTTTCTTTTGTCGGGCCGGGCCGGGCCGGGCTGAAAAATTTTGCCAGCGGCCCGGGCCGACCAAATTTTGGAGCGGGCCGGGCCTGGCCGAAAACATCCGGCCCGTGCTCATCTTTACCACCCATGTCTCCGTAATTGTTGCCATGAGACCTGTGAAATAATCTGAAACAGTAGAATTTATCAGGGCTTGTTTAAATTTGTTGGCGAAACTCTTAATAAACCATAGATGTATAGAATGATGCTGAAGCCTAAATAATGCTCTATGCTAAAGGGAATGCTCTGTATTCACCTCATAATGGCGGTGAAACTACTTAAAATCTAGTTATTTACTATCTGAGAATTCCTGTTTTCATAGCCTTACATTCACTGGGCTTAATGGTAATCAATAGACAGTGAATTTCGTCTGAACTGTGATACAATTGGGGTAACTTGCGATTGGCAATAAACCTTACACGCTTTTTCACAGGAACCCTCTTTTATGTACGTAACTTTAGACAAGAACAAAATCACAGGCAAAACGTGGTCTTTTATTGCTTTAAGCTAGAGATTTGGTCGAAAAACCATTTTAGCAAAACTGCAATTATTTTGTTTCGAACATCGATTTCTCAAAAACTACTCGACGGATTCCGGAGATTTTTGGCAGAGTCGACACTCGCACTTCTGCACATGGACGTTTTTCCTGGTTTGCGCTAAAATGTTGCGATGCGAGTAGCAAGAAAACTCAATACAGTTGCCAAAATTCGCGTTACCGCGCATTTAACCAATTTCCTCGAACGTTAAGAACTGCTGAGCTAAATCCAAAAAACGTCCCTCGGACCATATGTCCTAGCATATCATAGCACAAAATGAACTTTCGGCCGAATCTTCAGTTTTGAGAAATTGATGTTCAAAAATGTTTGGTCTATATTTATCGAGTTAGATGTCAGCATGCTCTATATTTATCGAGTTAGATGTCAGCATGCTAAAAAATTTTTCTATTTTTTGCTAGTTTTGCCAGTTTCGTAAGCTAGTGAATTTACAGATAATAAGCTTTAAAACGATGCATAAAGCTCTTTCAAACTCCCAAAATTGCGAAAGTTATAGCGTTTCAAAGAAATCACCCCAAAAGGACTGCACAACAAGAAACAACCACCTTAAAACGAAATGTCCAAATCCAAAATTTTTATTGATTACTGTTACTTATTTTGCAATCATACTAATGTATCGATTACAAGTTGTATCAACCGAGAAAAATAATGGTGACTACCATACATGTGCTTGGAGGGGGGTTGGGGGGGGTTCACCCCCCCAGACCTGGAGCTCATCCCCCCCAGAGGGCTCCTTCCTCCCCCTCTCCGGCGGCCTGCCGCCGGTTTACATGTTTGGTGACTACATACAAACAATTATTTTCTAGAGTTCTTTAAATATTGACATGGATTGGCATGCTAAGAAGATGTTAAGCATAGTACGAAGCATGTTAAAAATCTAATTACGTTTCAATAGGTAATAAGATTTTAACCAAATTTTAAATAAATTTAAGCTGGTGCAATGCTCAGGCGACAAATAAATTTGACATCTGTTTAAAATTTGATTCAGCTAATTAGATTTCAAACACATTTGGCGCATTCGGGTTTTAATTTGTTCAGAAATTCTTTGACTACAAAACGTGTAAGCAGTAATTAGTAATATCAAAAATCCCAATTACAAAAGACAACTTAAAACGTTATTCGACATAGCGACCACCTGCAATCATTGTTCAGCGTTTGCAGCAACAAAAAATTGACAAGCTTGACGAATTGATTACACTTTACTTGCTGTAATGAAAATCCTCACTGTTACTGCCAGCATGATTCTGGCGGCCATAGATACCCGTCAATTATACCTAATTGAAGGGTTCTGATCGTTGATGATGATGATGATGATAATGATGATGATGATGATAATGATGATGATGATGATGATGATGATGATGATGATGATGACGATATCTTTTAGCCTTACCACATTAGTGGTGCCTAGAGTACATACTACACATGAGTTTGATAATAGACATACTCTAAGTATTAGTAAACAAACCCTAGTGAATCTAGGCTATGTTTGTGATCTAAAGCTCAAAAGACAAGCAAAATTTGCGCATGTCCTGCTTGTTTCTTTGAGCAAGCAAAAGAATGAGTGAGCTTACTTTCGTTTAGACCGGGATCCAATTTAAGTGGTGGGGCACCGTACTAGTGCACCAATGTGCAGGGCTTCAGCAGCTTTCATACAGATAAAGGTGACAAGCTGATAATGAATTGAGTGCGCCTGCTGTTATACTGTTATGGACTACGTACTCTTGTATTAGTAGTACTGTCAATTTAAGAATTTCGTGATTCTAGCTAGTGAGGAGACACAGATCATGCAGCCATTAAAGTAATGGTAGTGTAACACAGACTTAATATAGCAAATGAATGTTCTGCCCTAGAAAAGCAAATAAACAATATACTTTCCGTATTTTTAGATCCCTGCTTTAACGGACCAGATTGTGGATCTGAAACAATACAGCATAAGATCGTCAAACGTTGCTATGAATAACTCCACCGCCTTTGTATTTGATGACATTATAGCGGCCACCTTGTTGCTGACCTTATCTTCTTCTGGATTGGTTACGTATTTAGCATTTATTATTGCCGTACTGGCAACAAAGGAATATCGACAGAACTCATACTATTTACTTGCGGCCGGTCTCGGTGTGTTTGACTCCACAATATTGCTGGTACTGATAATAATATGCCCTGGATCAATTTTATTGCAGCGCCCATATTCTCAAGAACTAAACAGATTTTTAGGAAGTGGCATAGTGTTTGCTTACCAAGCTGGCTTACCAATCATCTGTTCAATTGCCTTCAACAGATACTACTGCGCAATCAAGCGCACTGAATACAAGTATGCGTTTTCCGTTCGCAATACAGTTATAATTCTTATAGTTTCTACAGTGTTTGGCTTGTTATACAGTATTCCATCTTGGAATAAATGCTGTGTGTTCTACTATTACCCACAAGTATATGGCTATTCGTGGGACATGGATGAATTGGGGGGCATGGTAATGTCAGCATTACATTTAGTCTTAACAGTGCCAACTGTTTTCCTTACGTTTGCTTGCAATCTAGTTGTGTTTCGTCATTACAGAAAAATGCACAAAACAATGGATGAAAGTGAAAACGGAAAACAGGAAAAGATCAGGCAAGAAAGAGAAGTTAAGCTATTTATACAATTCTTTATCATAGTTCTTTACATGGTTATTTTCACTACATTTTTTCTTTCTTCTGTTGCAATTCCCCCAAATAAGTGGTTGTTTCTTTTTATGATGTGCTTGGCATGTTTCCAGTTTTCAATTAATGGTTTTGTTTATATGATTTTGAATAAGTCTGTTCGCCGAAGAGTGAAGGAATTAGTTTTGGGCCAATCGACACCCGCTACTAAATCAAATCCAAGCACAAAAATTTCAATGTTACAAAAGCAGCCAGGCAAGGTTTAAGGGACAATGAGGAATATTAGGTTTGATAATAAAGGTTTCAAAAAAATAGTTAAAACACTGGAACTGACATATAACTTTGATCGGATTGCTTAAATAGATTTTAAACTCTTGCGGATTTGACTATATTCTTTAGAATTTAAATGTTAGAGCCTTGTTATAGTTGTTACACAATGTTTATGCTTTGATGTAACAGAACAATTCCCTGTGTTCTACTAATAGCTGAAGATTTCGCTGCTGTGTAGTATATGTTAAGTAGAAGTGTGACAATCGTAATACTTTTTATTCCTGCTGGAGCAGGAATGTATGAAATGGAAACTTGTATGTTTAGTGTAGCATGAGTCATTTCTCCATTCAGAAGCCCTATCTTCAACACAGGGCTAGCTTAGGTCAGATTTTTTGCATTCGGATTATGCAAATTAGGTTTTAGACCCTATTTAAGCAGCAGAACTGAAAGCTTGATCGCAGTCTTCGGCTGTCAGCAATCTCAACGGTTGCAGTTTTTTGAGCACCAGTGTAGCTTGGGAGCTACACATCGGTGCATTAGGGAATTAGAAAAGGTACTAGCTTCTCCTGGACATCACAGTTCAGGCCGACATGGCAAGCATAGGCCTGCTTTTCCAGATGTGAGAAGTCAAGTGGAATTGTAAATTAAACCTGGAGCTTCCAACGCTTAGGAGCTTCCAACAAAACAAACTTCGCATGTGAATAAAGAGAAAGTCAACAAAGGAATATTGCCCCTTTGGGGCCTACTTGTTAGTTATTAGGCTGGGAACATTATCTGCACAATAACGGGTGACCCCTCGTAATTGAGGACTTACCTAGTGATCCCATCCACAACTCAGTACCCAGAACACAATTGCGTATGCTCACTCGCTTGATGTTTAGGTGTTGTTCGTCGAAAAGCCTGCTCATAGAACGTTTTGGGCTTCAACGCGTGAACATAAGTATCGACAATTGCGTGCTGGGTACTCAGTTGTGGCGGTGGGTCACTAGATACTCATTGATCTGGGGTTGGGTCACTAATAAATACTCAGTTGTGCGGGAATTAACCGTTATTGTGTAGATAATGTCCCAAACCTAATAACTTAATAATTATTACGTTCCACTGCTAATATTGACTATTTTAAATCTTGATTCTTACTGCAAAATCTGCAACCAGTCATTGCATGACCATACTTTGACACGGCATCTAATTCTGGGGTGTCTACATCGACACCGTCGAAGGGTCTAGCCTCAAAAAACTCTAAAATTATAAGGCGGTATCCCCAAACTTATAAAAGTGTCAAATGTTTACATCTTTGCCAAAAATTAGTGAGTAAAAAGATCTTCAGCGAATTAAAAATAATGTTCGAAAAAACCGCCAAAATTTGCTAAAAATAGTCAATGTATTGAGGAAAATTTTTGAGGAGTCTACCGTGTTTGCCCTTCTGGACAAGGAGGGTCTTCTGTTTTCATTTTCTGCCCATGTTGTATCGAGCTGGAGGGGGTCTGCAACCCCTACGTTGTTTTATGTTGTATTATTGATACATTGCACATTATTCATTACAATTGTACTGATTGCTTTATTGTATTATTATTATTATTATTGCATTTATACATTATTGTTGCATTGTTTTGTTTTTTGTGTGGCAGACTGATTGCAATGCCTGCTAAGTGTGCTATTACATTTGGCGTTGGCGTATCTAACTGATAATGGACATTTTGGATACAGACAAAATATACTTTAAACAGTTTGTTTGAGCTTTTGAAAGTCTGACTAATGCTTACTTAATCTAGCAGCACATCTCAACTTCAACAACACAGATTAATGTTGTTGTATTTGTCTAAATGTTGTGGTGTAAAGTTCTCATTTATTGTTTGCACAACGATTGATTAAATAATAAGTTCCGTAATTAAGGGCTTGTTTTCTGCAGTTGGGTGTTTCAACTATCACACGGTTTTAAGCTTTAGGCTATATTGTTACATGTGAACATAAACTTTGACCAAAATTCACATTTCTACAACAGACCAGAATAAACAGGCATCGCTTGCAGCAAGCTCCTCTTGCGTTACCGTCGTCAAATATCACAATCTGCAGGATCTCACCCGTGCGCATTTATGAGAGCTTCTCCTCGTAAACGTCAGCAATGAACGTGAGGTCCTGCTAGCTACAATTGATATTAATATGCCTTTTGGGAATTGTGATACCATTGCACTGTATATTTACAATGTTTCAGCGATACCGACGTTTATCGGTGTTGGCTATTAGGTGAGGGGATTAAGGGTTTATGTAAGATGCCTGATCATAACATTGGAGTTGCAATTTAGAAACTATTAGTACTGTATAGCAGCAAACCAATAGTAGCAATCACACCTGCACGGATTGTAGAGATGCCTGCCTAGAAGCCCAAAAACGATTAAGTGACTTTGAACCGAAAAGTAGCGTAACGTCAAATAACACACAGTGAAGGCTGTCTCCAGAAATATAGAGAATCTAAGCAAGCACCCAAATTATCAACAGAATA
The DNA here is from genome assembly GCA_030248195.1 of Trissonchulus latispiculum. Taxonomy (NCBI): domain Eukaryota; kingdom Metazoa; phylum Nematoda; class Enoplea; order Enoplida; family Ironidae; genus Trissonchulus; species Trissonchulus latispiculum. Next base: position 11,288 of record JASAND010028753.1, read on the forward strand.
ATTCCTGTCTGAAGAATTACGGTTCAGACAGTATTTTATTTACAGGCACATGCTTCTTCGATGGCCTCGATACCTTGGGATATGCACCGCCAGCCCGAGCTATACGCCGGCACGTCATAATTTCCTACATATAACCTTCTTTTATTTTCTGAACGTTTCAAATGTGTATCCAATTTTGAATCCGATTTTGAAAATTCCCAATCAAATACTTAGAATTTACAGAAAATTTAATTTAGTGTTTGCTAAAAATCCAACATTATTGAATATGTAGCCAAAACTGTTGCCTATTCAAATGTTTGTTGCCAGTTGAATAGATCTGCTCCAGCTGCATATGTTCGCGTTTACACCCAATTGAAAATGCACCTAATTTTCTAAATTGGTTTTTTTATTAAATTTAAATGAAATTTATTTTATTCCTAAGATTTTAGAAGCTTTCTACAATTCAGCTCAGTAATTTCTTGACAGCTAGTCCAATTTCTAACGCTAATTTTAATCTTTTGATGTTCCCGTGAATCGCTGATAATTTAAATGTAGGGCTTCCGCCAGGGCTGGTGGACCAAGAAGAAACCGAGGAGATGGCCCATAGTGGAGACGTCAGGCTCCCTTACCCACAAAACCAGGACCTGAGAGAGAGAAGCGAAGAGGAAGGCTCTGCTTTTCACTCAGGATTGAAGTAAAGAATTGAAGACAGTCTTTCTGCCTGTATCAAGCTCCGGACTGCAGACCGATGTGCAGACAGCATTCTGGCAAAAACGGTCTCTCTCATCAAGGACTTGAATTGCCCAGTGGATTTTCGCTGGGTCTCGGGTCATTCGGGCATCTGGTTCAATGAAGAAGCTGACCAGCTTGCTAAGGAGGGCAGCCTTCAACCGCAAGGAAGCACCCCTGGACCAATCTTCTATCCACAGTCTAATAATTAGACGGTCCAAAGAAAGCTGGCGGTAGAAAGTCAGCCACCCCAGAGTAATCTTAGCCAATCCAAGTCGCCCTCCAAGTCCAACTCAATAAAGCCACGGAACTAGGTCTCTCCAGGCGCGAACGGATCTTCCTTTCCCAACTCAGGGCGGGAGGCCACTGTCCGGTCCTACGGTCCTATAGGCATCGGATTGGGGTGGGGCTGAGGATAACCCCATTTGCCCTCGCTGTGGGGAAGAAGAGGATGATGTCAGTCATCTCATCCTCAAATGTCCGGCCCTGGCCCAACACCGTGTCCGTATCCTATGTCCTGGGGTTAGCCTGGACTGCATGTCTAGCCAACTCCGGCTAGTTATCCAATTCCTGAGGGAGGTAGGGATCGCCCCTGTTGCCCCTCCAGTCTATGCCTAGCGATGACTCCTGAAGAGAGAGAGAGAGAGTAAAGAATTGGCCCAGCCGCATATCGAACCACGACCCTTCTGCTCCAGAGACTCACATGCTAACCCACTACACCACAGGTCCACCACCTGAACTCCCATATCAGACTTAGCCGTCTTCCTATGCCTGCTTCCCTTATATGTTGTAACACTAGCACAAATTTTATGCACCACATCACCGCCCATACAGTTGAAATTTAGCTATGCTATTTTTATATTCTTTAATTAGGCTTACAGCGATTATACCAAGCGGGTTCCGTTTATGCTATATCCCCTACTACAGAGCGTTAATCAGTATGGCATACAAAGCTTTATTAGCCTCAAACTGGCCCACATTGATGCTAAGGCTGACACAAGTTAAACTGTCACAGTAAAAACCAACGTATATTTTCCCTGGAAAGCATATTAATTTGTCCTGCTATATCAAAATGCAATTTCAAGAAATTTATTACACTGTTGAAATTTAATAAAATGTCTGAAATATCTGCTATCTTACCAGCTAGGAATGTACTGTAGCCATTTATTCAGTGCAACTTTACTACTTGCTCAAAGTCAGATTGAAAGTCTGCTTGGACCGTATATTTGCAGCTGATTTCAGTAGTAACAAGAGTCTATAATACCAAGAGTGAGAAGCTTGGCCCTTCCTAATGGAAATGGCCTGCGAGATGCTCGGCACATTAAGGCCAAAATCTCGTGGGGGGGTACCACTTACCATTGTTCAGCATGTGTTTATATGCGTTTGAACTAAAACGCATCTGATTGGCTAATCGCCTACCTTATGTCAAATTTACATGTATAAGCGGACCCCCCCGAGATCTCGGGGGGGTCCCGCTTAGCGTTGTTAAGCGTGTGTTTATATGCAGTCGAACTGAAAAGCCTCAGCTACCGCAATCCTCATCAGTGCTTTTCAGTTCGACTGCATATAAACACACGCTGAACAATGGTAAGTGGTACCCCTCCCCGAGATTTTGGCCTTAATGTGCCGAGCATCTCGCAGGCCATTTCCATTAGGAAGGGCCAAGCTTCTCACTCTTGGTATTATAGACTCTAGGTAGTAACAATATCACTGAAAACGACACTTTAAAAACATGTAATTGCATGAAATTTGAAAGATATTGAACAATTTTTTGGTTAAAATTAGTCAAATATACCTGCCCCAACTATCAGCACTGTTGAAAACTATTGTTGAATGTTTACAACCAGTGCAATTTGGACAAACCCCTATTTGTATATGGAGCAGGTACGTATCGGAATGGACATTGTTAAGGGGGAACAAACTCGGCTCAACTTGCTCAAACAGAGCTAGTTTTGCCACATCAACAGATAACACGTCAAGGTTACTGTTACGCCGTGTTACCTCTAAGCTCGACCTACTACGTGTGGAAGCTCGAAACGTTCTATCAGCAGGCTCGCCACTTTGGAGCTTCAACACGCAAACATACAAGCGAGTGATGGTACACAATTGTATAAAAGGTACTCAGTTGTGGAGGGGGTAGGCGATTATTATGCAGACGATGTCAAGAGTGCATAATAAACTAAGAGTATGACAAGCGTCACACTCTTAGTTATTAGACTGGGGACATGATCTGCACGATAACGGATGTGTATGTGTTTAAGCCAAAACGTTCTATCAGCAGCTGGCCACTGTCGAGCTTCAACACGTAAACATACAAGCGAGGGATCGTACACAAATGTGTACTGGGTACTCATTTGTAGGAGGGTCACTGGGTCCAATTTGTGGGGGGGGGTCAGCCGTTATTGTGCAGATCATGTCCCCCAGCCTAATAACTAAGAGTGTGACGCTTGGATCCCCTATACCCCCCGTATCAACCTATGCTAATAGCTCTATCCAAAAGTGCTAAGAATGCGTAGCAGCTGTCCACATTTAGAATGTAGCATGTAGGGTAAAACCGGGCAATAAGGGACAGCAAATTTTTCCGGCTAATAAGGGACATCATTTTGAAAACATTGTTGCAAGTGCATTACTGGCCAACTGCTATCATTTTTTGAACACGTGACTGGGCACGTGACGTACTTTGCAATGAATTTTGAATTACGAAAATCCGCCCAGCCAATCAAAAGTTATTTGCTCTTTACTTTTCTGTCCCTTATTACCTTCACGAAAAATCTGTCCCTTATTACCCGGTTTTACAGCTGTCCTCACCTTGGACGAGTATCAGCTGTATATAGGATGTGGCGTATTGCTGTGGTCACATCTGGTGCAGAGAAATTGTAAAAAGAAACCAAGTGACCAGCCTGCCACCTAACTATGCGCATGTACAACATAGCATGTATGTTGAGAGTCTTACATAATGCATGTACTAAAACTTTAAAAAACGACTTGGTCCAATTATATTGGAATTTCAGATTTTCTATTACGAATACATACAAACTAACCGCATTAATAGTTCAAGGTCGATGTCTGTAAACGAAATCATCACCATAAATGGCTAAATCGTTTTTGCGACAATAACGTTACTTCGGTGCTTTTCGAGCAGCGAGTTGAGTAACTTAAGGTGGTGGTTTCCTTTTGTGTAAATTTGACCTTACAAGTTCCAATTCTTTATGAATGTGGAAGAAACTTTAAAAATATATTATTTTGGTGCTCTTAAACGTTCTAGGACCAGTCACGTCAAGTCTTTTTAGGTGAAAAGATATGAAATTTTCGGTTTTTGGCATTATATTCTCAGTAGGTAGTAGCTACACCGGATTGGTTGTTATGGCTGGAAAGAGGGCACAACAATGAACATTTTTGCTTTTACAACCGTTGAGCTAAAGCGAGCGGTTAAGTCAGTATATGCCAAAAACAATTTTTGGGGTCAAAAACATTTTCGATTTCTAAAAAAGCTTTTCAAAATTTCTACCATATCATACGGACAATTTTGGTGTATTGCAACTCAATCGATAGATTTTCCAATTGCACATTTTATCGATGCTGATTGGTTGGAGATCGTTGCTTTAAACTGGAGATTTTATAGAAAACCCAATTTGGCAAAACTGCGATTGTTTTGTTTTGAACATCGATTTCTCAAAAACTACCAAATGGGTTGGCTTGGCTAGGTAAAAACCGGCACTATTGCGGAGGGACATTTTTCTTAGTTTGAGCTAAAACATCCCCAGTTGCGAGAAAACTGAATACAAAATTTGTGAAATTTCGTGTCACCGCACCTTTGCTGGATTTTCTGGAGTATTGAGACGTGTTGAGCCAAATCCAAAACATGTTCCTCGGCACACATGTCCTTTATATCATGGCACAAGAAGAAATTTTGGCCAATTCTACAGTTTTGAGATATCTATGTTCAAAAATTTTTTGTCTATATTCACCTGTCAGATGTCAGTATGTCAGATAATTTTTGCTAATGTTTTGCTAATTTTGCTAGTTTCGTTAGCTAACGTGAATGTACAGATTATAAGCTTTAAAAAGATGTATAAAGCTCCTTCTAACTCCTAAAATTTTGGAAGTTATAGCGTTTCAAAAAATCACACAAAAGCACTGCGCAGAAGGATACCATCTCCTTAAAAGAGATAAAATTAACTCAATACTTTTCTCGCGCAGGGTTAAGAGAGTAAACAGTTAGTTTTAACTCGTTTGCAGAGATAAATGCATAATACAATTTTAACTCTGCTCTTTTAACTAGATATTTTTACTCAAGAAAATTACATTGGCAAATTATTCTCAAAACTATACACATGCCCATAGGAGTATAATGAATAAAAAATCCGTTTTTCTTAAACGAACCTTATGGTTACAAGCTGTGGTTACTCGATAAGGCAAATAGCAAGATTGGTTCAAACGTCAATAATTAAGATTCGGTGTATGTAAGGGTTTCACGCCTATATGCTGATGTTACAATTATATGTCATTGTTTAGTTTTGTTGAACTGACTGATCGCAAAGAAAAAGCAACCTTCGGTCTTCGTGGATTAGAAATTGTGATTAAGCTTGACATAAGTATATCCATTTAACTGTTTTCTTTCACGAAGAATAGATCTATAATTTTACGGGCTTTAAGACTTAGCTGTTGTGATATGCTGTCGAACAAGGAAAGATGGCATTTGTCTCCAAATGTCAAACCTACTTTCGTTACATAATTTTTAGATTGATTTGATTTTTCGAGACTTTTTTCAAAATGCTTTGAGACAATTTACGCATTTGCCTGAGCTTTACAAACACGTGTTTCGAAATTCATAAAATATTTCGAGACACTTAGAAATGCTTCGAGACCAACAATAGTATACATAGCACACTACAATATTTTGGAGATTATTTTCCAAATGTTTGGGGACAATTTTTTTGATGGCTTCAAGTTTTTTTGGACCACTCTTTCTTTTGTTTAATTAGTCCTTCCACTTTGCATTTTTGCAATCGGCTAGTAATTTTACTAATCTTTTAAGCGGAGTATTAACGAAAATCTTGCCTGCACCTTGGCTTGATTCATAGAAATGAGCACACGTGCTTTCCGATTTTTTAGAATCGGCAATTTCTGGAATTAGTCGCGAGTCTTCTGCACAACTTGGAAATTGGAAACCACAACTATGTTAGCTAGGTCTTCGATGTCAATTAAGTTAATTTGCACGTAGACGCCTATCGCCTTGGTCTCGTCGGAATTAATATTTCTAGATGATTGAATCAAACTAAATCAAACAGTGGTTTGGTTTTATCATTATCAAAGGGTTCCCTGTTGTATTTCAGGAGTTCATCAGAGGTTGCTGATTAATCTCAGTCGCTGCAACTTCAGAAAATGTACTTTAATACTCGTATTCAGTCTGAAGATATTTTAGCTGCAACAGTGCTGTTAGTTTTCCCCTTTGCAGGACTAATCCCTTACATGGCCTTTATTACGGTGGTTCTGACTACAAAAGAATATCGCCAAAATTCATATTATTTATTGGCAGCTGGACTGGGTGTTTTCGATTCAACGTTACTAGTGATTTTTATTATTATATGTCCTGGATCTGTAGTGCTGCAGCGACCGATCGGAGGGTCCGCATTTAACAATATTATGGGAAGTGGCTTAGTTTTCGGTTATCAATCTGGGTTAGCGGTTATCTGTGCCATTGCATTCCATCGATATTATTGTGCAATCAAGCGTGCAGAATATAAGTACGTGTTTTCGGTTCGAAATACTATTATTATACTAGCCGGTTCTATGCTGTTTGGTTTGCTCTATAGTATACCATCTTGGAATGACTGTTGTGTGTTTCACTACTTCCCAACAGAATACGGTTATTCATGGAACATGGAGAAGTTAGAGGGTAAAGTCATGTCTGCAATGCATCTGGTGTTGACATTGCCAACAGTAGTTGTTACCTTTGGCTGCCATCTAGTCGTGTTTCGCCACTACAGGAAGATGCATAAAACTATGGATGACAGCGAAGATGGAAAACATGAAAAGAAAAGACAGGAACGTGAAATTAAGTTATTTATTCAGTTCTTCATCATTGTCCTTTATATGGTAATTTTCACTATAATCTTCCTTTCTTCTGTGGTTGTTCCTCCAAATAAGTGGCCATTTATTATCATGATGGTTTTGGCAAGTTTCCAGTTTTCCATCAACGGCTTTGCCTACACTATTTTGAATAAGTCGGTTCGACTGCGACTGAAAGAATTGCTATTTTGTGAAACGATAACTGCAGTAAAATCAACTTCAACTTCAACGTTTAAAAGATGTACATAATGCTGGATTTATCCAGCTTTCGCAGAAATTATTTATTAACGGTTACCAAAACTTAATTGCAAGCATACTTACTAGTACCACCATATATTTCCATGGATTTGGTTATGTTGAGTACCAACAACTTTGTGGCTTTCGACATTGGCTAAATTGGTTTGTTTTGTGATTTTCGACTTTGGCAAACATTGGGTCATTTATTTACTCTCGTGTATGTCCACTAGTCAGAAATCATTTAAGCAGTTGGTAATTAGTAGCTAATAAGTATTGAGTTTAGTGCCTGGTCATTATTGGATTATTGCATGCATACATTAACACGGAGTCCTTTCCGGAAGATCCACACTGACTCTGGCGAAGGGATTACCCCTGAAAAATTCCAAAATTTTAATGGGGTCAGTAGTATAGTATGCAGATTTCGACCCTGATTTCGAGGGATGAGCGAGTTTTGGCGTTTCGACCTTTGATTCAAATGGACCCGTGACGGAGTAAGTGTGCTTATGACGTAGTCTAAGCCAGCTTGTAGTCCCCGTTTTTGGCTACGTGCTAAACAGTTAAGCCAGAAAAGTTCGACCCTGATTTCGAGGGATGAGCGAGTTTTGGAGTTTCGACTTTTGATCGGGAGGGAGGGCATCAGAGGCGGAGCGGGTGGGTGAGACGTCGTTAGCCAGCCTCCTCTTGCGACGTGGTGCTTTGAGAGATGATTGTGAGAGCAAAAACTTCAAATTTATAATGTAATATAGTTGAGAATAAAATGAGAAAGGCACAGTTTGAGCAAAGGAACCTGGAAAGCAAACAAGTGCCACTGAACAACAGCTTTCTGTGTAACTGCTGCGGTAGTTTTGATTTGAAAATGAACACTATTCCATATACATTTATATTTTGTGCATCGTGTGGTTATGTAATAGAGAGATTAACCGATTTCTGCGGACCGCATTATGAAACATCAAACAAATTGCAATGTTCAGTTACTGAACACAACCGGTTGAATCATTTCATAAACAAACTGAGTCAATTGCAACAAAAAGAAGTTGTAGATATTCCGCCAGCAGTGTTTGAAGATATAAAGGCTGAGCTACGAAAACAGAAAATTCATGATTTCTCAACAATTACTCCAAGCTTTCTCAAGTTTGAAATTCTAAAAAGGCTTGACAAAACCAAGTTTCCAGACAAAAGAAAATTTTATAGAAAATACTACAAAAATGCAAATTACTTAATTTTCCTGCTGACAAAAAGGATAAATAGGTCCTTTAGTTCTGGACACAGAAACGTCGGAATATTTTATGGAACTTTTCGGAAAAACACAAGTGATTTTCAACCAGTTGAAACCAGTAGACAGAAAGCACTTTTTAAATTATGATTTCCTAATCCACAAATTTATGGAAATAAAGGGTATTCCAAAAGAGTTTCATCCTCAACTACTCAAAAATAAGGAAAGGATTAGAGAGCAAGACAAACTGTGGAAGCAGATTTGTGAAAAGTTAGGCTTGACATTCGTTCAAACTATTTGAACCGAAACAGGGAGAGTTTCAGATTCGAAGTGGGCGGGTGGAGACGCCGTCAGCCAGGACCTCTCTCTTGGGGTATAGGTAGGAGAGAGCGTCCTTGGACTGGAAGTACTTAAGCATTGTTGTGTTGAGGCATCTAAAGCCTCTGTTAACCCCAGGCTGTGTCTTTCTTGTATAAAGCACTTGCTTGAAATTTGCTGGAGTATAACTGTTAAGCTTCTTGCTAACCCCTTTGTGGGAGATCTTTTTGGTGTCACCGGAAGCTATGTAAGTTTTGCTGCAGAGTGCAATTAGTTTTTCTCCCCTCCATTCCTCCTTGAATAGGCCCGGTATTCGCTTTTGCTTCGAATCCTGTACAAAGAACTCGACTACAGCTTTTTTCCAACTATCAGACTTAACTGATGGAATACATCTGTTCAAATCAGTTTCCGTGCATGCAAAGTACAGCGAGTCTGTATCCATCTGACACAGCTGGAAAGTATCTTTGGCCAAATGTTCCTGGAGACAGTCGTAGTAAAATTGAAGCATCCTAAGCTTGGCATATTGGTATACAAAGAATCCCACCAGTTCAGGAAGCCGATGCGCAATTTTCGCTTTAGCGGTATGCGTTTCATATATTCCATTTCCTAAATCATCCAGCCTTCGAAAACGCCAACTGTTAACCTCTCTGCTAGTTGCAGCTCCTTCACAGAACTTAACGTTCACATGTTTTTCAACATTAGTGATTGTCCGTCCGTAGTATGAATTGCCCAGAAGCTTGAACATTTCTCCCTTGATGGAGTGATCTTGGTCGGTGTCGGCTGCCGAGCGGTGTCTCGTTACCTCATCACCCAAGTGCTTAAAACATGTTTTTGCTTAAACTCTATTGCCCTGTGAATTTTTGTTATAACAACCCCCCCTTCTTCAGGTACCACCTTATTAGTGGTGTCGCTAGAAGGATCTTTTTTCCAAAATAACTTCCAATCAAACATCTCCGCGGACGATGCATAAGATCCTGGTCCTCGCAAAATGCCTTCATATGGTCACCAATATCGTCTCTCGTGACTTCGACGTTTTTGAAAATGGGAGTCATTTCCGCGAACATCTCTTTCTTTCCTTCTGGCACTTCTATGTTTAATTCGACCAATCCAAACAGACGATTCGCTTTAATAAGGGCCACCATTTTCTCCATCGACAGCGACGGCCCTTTCTTCGGTAAAGAGAAATGCTCCTTTACAAACGCTTTCAGGTCGGCGTTGTCTTTTAATTCTTCATCAAATTCACATTCCCATTTTTCAAGAAGATCGAAACCCCCATCTTTAATTGCCTGGGCGACCCTTTCAGTTCTTTCCCTTCTTTTAGCTCTATCTTTTGCATCTTGATTTCTGTCCAACTCGCAACCATGACCGTGGAAGTAGCACCCATGAAACTGGAGGACGAGATTCTTTTCCGGGACCCACCCATCTACTTTTGCCGTAGCCACAGTTTTCTGACCTCCATTGTAGGCGTGTTCTACCAGAATCCCCATCTCTTTGGACATGTACTCTAGCCACATTATTTCTTTTCTCCCCTTTTGTAGCCGCCTTTGGAAGTTTCCATTCTCTGTTGGTTTCCATTCAGCGTAGAGACCTGTGGGCATTTCTTGCATGAGGCACCACAAGTAGAGCGCGTTTCCGTCGTACCCAAAAATCTGCTTCACCTTTTGGCCTTTGATGTCCGTTATTCCGGCTTCGTGATATCGGTGAAATACTATGCTGGGACCGCCGACAATGTTATCCCGTAACAGTGTGTGCCAATGTTGGGTGGACTTATTCCAAAAGGGGAGAATTGTATGTTTAGGGAGTTGGTTCATCATGTGCTTGTAGGCGAGTCCGGGAAGAGAAATGGACCCACCTTTAAACATGTCAATATCCATCGTTTTCCAGAAATCCACCATCTTTTGTACTGCCTGTAGAAAGGGCTCGACGTCTCTATTGTTGTACCAAATAAGCAGATCTCTCATTGTCTTCATGTTGTTTTCCCGCCAAATTTGATGCAGAGCCGTGTAGTCCTCAACGGTGATCTGTTCTTGTGTCAGTGAGGAATAGAATTGGTCGAAACTTGGGAAACCTTGGTTCAAGAACTCTAGAGATGTGAAAGCTTCGTATGGAAAGACGCCTTTTCCCTGAGGAATTTTAGAACTTTGCAACCATTTAGCATAAGAGGTCCCAGCAGCGAGATAATTTGTAATGTCAAGAAAGTATAGTTTTTGAGTGCAAAGAGCCATGTAATTATTGTTCTTTTTGATTGTGTTCCCAACCCGGTCACCGCTCTTGACCATTTCTGCAATGAGATATGACTTTATGAGATTCAGATCGAATTTGCCAGAATTGAAACCTAACACAGGAACTGCCTTTAGCCAGCTGTCAAACTCAGCCTTAAGCTTGTCGTGTTTCGTTAAGCCCGAAATAGTGGTTTCATAAGCTTGTGTGAGTAGTTCATAAGCTTTATCAGCAATTTTTTCCATATATGCTTTCATTCTAACCACTAAGTCTTGCGGATCACCTGTACTAATAAAACACTGCGGCTGCTCAAATCCGGGAAGATTGGATGCTACAGACACTGAAGCTGGAACCAGTTCTTGCTCATAAATGAGTTTTAGTCCGTTTTTATAAGTCGTGGGTTGAAACATGCACTCGAAATCATAAGCTATCCTGAAGGGGTAGTACCATTCAGGCACGGGAATACCAAGTTCACTGATTCTCTGAAGAATTGACTTTCCAGGTCCAGCTCCTCCTCCTGGAAATGTGTGTTTTATTCCCTTTTCACAATTACTTGAATGGCGCATGAACATTCCGTGGTGGTGAAATAGTTTATCGCAATTGGATCACTGCCCTGTCTGTGTGAACCTCCTCAAATCTTTTATGAAGCAAAAATGGTTTTCGTAAACGTTTACGGCCATCTTTTTAGAGTGCTTTCCAACTGGCCGACGAATTAGTGTTGCAACAGGCTCATTTGAGTCATCAGTAGGCCCTAGTTCGTACACAAATATTTCAATGTCAAACTTCTGCTCAAGGCCGTCTAGCTCCTCCAGGCGGACGCCACAAAACTCCTTTCCAGGAGGAAGCCACTGTCTGATAAGCTGATCAGTTTTACGTTGGAGCGCGTGAATGTCTGCACCAAGCGCAAGTGCAAGACACCGAAAGAAACACTTGTCATCCTCGTAGGGCTTCCCAGTGTTGTCGTCCTTGATTAAGGAATTGATTCCTCTGTTGTTTCTGACATAGTCAGGGAGATACCTCGCTGCTCCTATGGGGAATGATCTTAGCTTGTTTACGTAAAAACATGCGTTGGTAATATTCGAAACCGTCCATTTTGTGTTTGGACGCTGCTGTCTTGCCCACTCCAAAGGATCTCCCTCGTCTAGCTTGCTCAATGCTTGGTTCAAGTCTCCTCCGTTGGAAATATGGATTGGTTCATTAAAATACCTACTGTTGTTTGATGCATAGTAGTATTGTAGTTGTCCATTTTCTCTATTTTGAGAACAAAGCCAAATGACAGGTTCAGCTTCAACTGCCATTGTTGTACGTGGAAAATTGCTTTTAGCAACTCCTTGATTTCCGACAAATTCTCCAGTCTAAAATTGTACCTGTTTTGAACACCTTTCTGCGAGATGACATATCGGGTTCTGATTCTGCTCCAATTGTCTTTGTAAAGTTTAATAAAATCATCCGATTTATCGATTATCCAATCCTCGATTATCCTATTTTCAAACTCCGGATCGTCCTCACTGGGCAATTTTGATATGTGCAAATTTCGAAAATCGGTTGGATCACCTGCCTTCGGTTTACTTCGATGAGCTTTAAGATATCCTTGGTAGCCCTGTATTGTCTTGAAGGTTCTGTCGCACTGTTCGCAGCGGTGTTCTGCTGTATGCACGGCTTTGATGTGCCTTGTTAAGTGACACTTTTGCTTAAAATGCTTTTGACACATTTGACAAACATGCTCTGCATTGGAACGAGCGTTTGGTGTGTCCACGGTTTCAGCGGTTTTAGGACTTTTCTTGACATTGACATGCGCGACCTTAGCATGCCTAACTAGATTTCTTTTCGAGCCAAAGCTCTGGTGGCACTTGCTACAAGCGTAGCCTCTGCACTGCTGTTTCTCAATGTGTTTATTAAACCATTTCTGATGTTTGTATAGCTTGTGGCACTCAGGGCACTGTAACCGTTCTACGTTCCGCCGCAGTTTGCGTTTGGTATTTTTAAGATTAAGCTTTCCTCCAGCAACTTTCTGAAATACATTATTGTCCACCTCCAAATTTAAAGGAATCAAGGATGTATACCAACTATTCCGTTTGTTATGGCCTTTAGAAATGTGTTTATTGAACCAGCACCGCAATTTATAGCGCTTTTGACAAAGTGGACATTGTAGTTTTTCTGGGCGCTGTTGCAGTCGATGCTTAATTTCTCCAAACTTTAGTCGCTTCTGACTATGTTTAACCTTCTCCAATGCTTCGCTGCTCACCTCCAAATCGAGATCGCTTTCGCCAGCCTGTTCTCTCATTTTAATAAGAAGAAAATAAATTTAATGAGAATTAAAAAAATAAAATTTAATTTTCAGGATTGAATGTTTGCGTAGAAGTGGTAATGCGCATCCTCAATTTTGAGCATTTTTCTTCATGTTTCTTCAAGTATTTACAGCATAACAATTTATGACAGTATTGGCATTCCTCTTTCCTTTTCGCTTGCTCTCTCACTTTCTCGCGGTTAGCAAAGTAATGTATCATTCTTCTCTTATTTATCTTTTCTTTGTTCCGCAAATAGTATTCTCTGCTGTGTTCATCAAGCCGCTCCTTGTTCTCGATATAGTAACGCTGGTGGTATGAGACACAGTTTTCTGTTCCCATTTTATAACCCAATTAAAACTAAATGAAAATAAAATTTTTTACTTCTCAATACCCGCCAAAGTTCCGTTACTCGACTGCACCAGATTGGAAATATTTTTAAGAAGGTCAACAATATCTGCAACGTCTTCATACCCGCTTTGCCTAAACGTCATCTGAAACGCACCATCCTCGTCAATAAACTCAAGAAAGAATGATTTGAGCGGAGTTTCAGAGCTGGCTTCTTTGTCCGGCTTTGTGTCTACAACTGCCCCAGTTTTTGTTGAATGTTCGTCATCGTAAATTATTCTTATCCCCGAAGTTTCGTTACTCGACTCCACCAGATTGGAAATCTTTGAAAGAAGGTCAACAATATCGTCAACGTCTTCATACCCGCTTTGTCTAAACGTCATCTGAAGCGCACCATCCTCATCAATAAACTCAAGAAAAATTGATTTGAGTGGAGTTTCAGATCTGGCTTCTTTGTTCTGCTTTGTGTCTACAACTGCCCCAGTTTTTGTTGAATGTTCATCACCATCGTCAATTACTGTGGCTGAGACTTGATGTTTGCTTTTTTCAAGAATCCCAATTGTTTTCTTTTCCATTTTTTATAAGTGAAAAAATAACTTTTAATAGTTTTGAATTTTGTTTTCGTCAATCCACTGATTGAAACTGCTGGGATATCCTTTCCATTTTACCAGTACCTGAGGCTTACCGTTTAGATTTCTTCGTTTCAACACTTTTTCAACGCGGTAGTCGCCGGTGTCCAGCACCTTTTGAATTTCATGCTTGTAGAATTTCCCCCTTATTTCCTCATCTTTCCAGTCACGAAGAGTGTAAGTAGGCGGTGCTGATCTAAAAACGTTTCCCACTGTGAATATCTCTTCCGTCCAGTTTGGTGGATACCCTTTATCGAACAATTTCCGTTTGTACTTGGTAATTCTAACTTTATCACCTACTCGAATGTCCAATTTTCCTTGTTGCTCTACTTCAGCATACAGAGTTTTGTGCACCTGAATTTCATTTGATTTATTTACATCCCTAGGCTTCATCTTTATGCTTCTGTGCGTGGACGAGTTATAGTTGGACACTAGCTTTTGAAGCACGTCGATCCATGTATAGGTTTCCTCGGCAGTAAAGTGTTTCCACATTTTCTCTTTTATTGTCCTATTAACTCGTTCCACGATGCTTGCCTTCTTTTCCGAGAAAGTAGAGAAATGGTTGATCCCGTGCTCTCTGAAGAAGCTTTGAATATGCTTGCCGTAAAACTCTAGACCCTGGTCGGTTTGCAATTTTACTGGTTTTCGCTTGCTGCTAGCGAAAATAGAAGCTAACGCCATAGCTACTTCTTTCGGTTGTTTCGTCCTTAAAGGTTTTGCCCAAAGATATTTGCTGAAACAATCAATTACCATCAGTATATACTTGTACCCCTTATTGTGCCTGGAATAAGCAATCATATCGACAAGGTCCGCTTGCCATTGCTCATCGATTTTGTGGACGTAAACCCGCTCAGTAGGAAACTTGTGTTTTACTGGTTTATGCAACGTATAGGTCACTTGCTGCTTGAGCCAGCGTTCAGCGTCTTTCCTAAAAACATTTAAATTTTTTCTTTTA